>MVAQ01000087.1:0-78057 GCA_014825775.1 Krasilnikovozyma curviuscula | reverse complement strand
ATAATGGAGATCCATGCCTTTGCCACTTTTTCTGGCGATGTAAAAATAGCACGAAACAACACCGCACCAAGGCGGTCCGAACTCTAGAACTTTGGCATGTCGTGTGATAGAGGATTCAATTGATTCGTTTTAAAAATGTTTAAGTTCTTGATGCTTTCCAGAAGAGTCCGTCTCTGAATGAGTGACAGAGGTGAGGTTCCAGCAGCTAAAACGCCCGTTCCCATCACCTTCTTTCCCCACTTCTTGCGCGTCTTGGCAGCGAACATAGGGGCCATAAGGACATCGGCAGTGGTCGCCTTTACGGCAAGAGATAGCATATAATTGGACGACTCGCTGCCGATTCAACAGCACATATGTCGTCGTCACCCTTGAATCTGCTGGAAGAGCAGACGATAATGAGGACTTCACAAAAGAGGAGGAGAGCTACAGATAATGGGAGAAAGCGCCAGAAAACATCTAAGGCAAAACGGAGAAAGGAATAAGTTGGGATCCACATTACTGTTCAAGCGCCAAAGTGCTGCTGAAATATAAACAATTACTCCAAGAAAACTCTCCTTGGAAAGTACCGCATTCGCTTTTGAGAAAGAAGAATCTTTGTCCTCTAGAGACAAGAGGATGGAACATGCCAACAAAATTAACGTTGCTCTCAGTGGAAGCTGTCGTCACACTACATACCTCTCGTAATAGCAACTCTGACCAGACGGTAGTGAGCCGTCACCGCAGTTGGCATGCAAGAGCGCAATGCGAATATGGGAAGGCTTGCAAAGCCATCAAACTGAGTGTTATTTTTATTTTGGAACATCCTAAGCTACATTAATACGCCTATGGTGTCACTTCGTCAGCCATCTCAATTTCAGCAGCAACTTGGGCACGAATCTCTGGTCCAAAGGCCTATCAGAATTGAGAATAAGAAAAGTCTCAGAGTTAGTAGGGAAGGTGTTACAGATCTCAGAGGACCAAGGGCGAGGTGCTCACCCAAGCTCTGCCATCGCAGTGAGGATACACTGCTGGACCGTCCCAGGCTGTAGTTACAGTGTGAAACTCAAGTCAGGCTATCCCAAAGAACGTAGAAAACTAAAAAAAAAGCACAACTTACTGGTCGTCATATTCCATCTCTCGAACGCCTTGAAGACGTTTCGGTCACGCTCGTAGTCAAAGGTTGTTGCCTTTCCCCCCAAACAACACCAGATGAGATTCAAATCGACAGTTAGATTTAAGTGTGCACACTGTAGAGATCATGTATAACTCACAAGCTCTTTGTTGATATTTGCCATATAGTCGTCTCTCATCTTCTCAATATCAGCTGCTTGTTTCAGCTTCTGCTCATCCTTGTTAAATTTAATCGACGGGTTGTCCTGAGAAGGCTGAAAGAACAATATTAATGAGAAACAAATTGCTGACTGATTATAGCTAAAAGAACGACAACTCACTTTAGATCTGCCTAGTAAGGCGTCGAGATAGTTGACGCCTGAAGGCGTAGAAGAAGGTGTAGCTTTAGCTCCAACCTTCGCTGGAATAGAAGGTGTCATGGTAGTGGATTTCTTCAAATAGAAAAGCAACCGGTTATCAGTGACTAGAACTTTGGTGACCATAGGAGGAAAGTTGGGGCATACTTTTGCAGGTACATTAACAGCTTTGCGTGCATCAGGTGAACCAGACTTAGACGATGGTGTTGACGCAGCAGACGACGAAGGGTTGAGTCGTTGTGGGATGACTGTCCTTTTTGACCCGCCTGGGAGGGGTTCATCCTTCGCTTCTGATTTTTCTTTCATTTTGAAGCTGATCTCAGACTCTGACGCCCTGTCCTTAGCCTTCGCCTTGAGTACAGGACTCTCAGCATGATGTTTCTTGTCATCTGGTGTTGAAGAGGAAGCTAATCCAAATGTCTTCGTAGGGTCAGGAGTTGTTTTAGGTTTCTTCGATCTCTCATCCACCGATTGGAAAGACTGCGAGTCTTGAGCTTTACGCTTTTTTGTTTCAGATTCTGTCAGTCTTTTAGCTTTGGTCGATAGGTGAGAATCGTGGCGCTCGGCTGAGAGCCTCCCATCGACATTCATCTTGTCATGCACGCTGGTCGTTCGCGATATATCACCGCTACCACCTGTCTTCTCATCGACACCAGAATCGGAACCTTTCAACGAATTTTTTCTGACGCGGCCAGTCTTCTTGAGACGAGGAGGAGCACTGTCTTCTGATGAATCGTCTTCAGAGGATGGCACAGTTGCTTTTCGTTTACCTGTTTCTGATTTTTTCGACTTGAGCTTCCGCTCCGATGTTGAAGATGACGTCCTCGACAATGATGGATCTGCTTCAGTTTGAGGTGTATGTGTTGATTCTAAAGAGTGATTGTTCGAACTTCGTCCCTTCTCGCTACGGCTCTTTGTTTCTTTGGCTGATCCCAAATTTGGCTGAGACACCCCATGGGACCGACCATCCTCCGAGGTATCCATTTGCATAGGCTGAGAATATGAAGCTTCTACGTCACTCTTGACTGGAGAGGAGTCTGCTAGTTCCGACAACGGACTCGAAGCCGCCGATGGGGATGCTGGGTTTGATGGGAATGCTGGTATTGACTCTGAAACTTGGTCGCTTTTTGAAGCCGCTCCAAGCTTGGAAGATGCCGTTGTTTCGGTGTGAGGTTGCGGTTGTGTGGCGATCTGAGTCAAGGCTGAGGGTGGTGGTTGTGGTGGAAGGTTGGAATGTGAGAGTGGGGAAGCTGTGATATTGTGAAAAGATCAGCTACAGACGGTCACATAAAAAAGGAGAAAAAGTATGAACTTACTGGATGAATGTTCTGGAAGCGCCTGAGCTTGTTCAGAGTGTGATGGTGATTGTTGACGTTGAGACGCAGGTTGGGTGGTTGAAGTCGAAGTTGGAACTGCTACACGCTTTACTGAAGAAGACTGTTTCACGAAAACTGACTGAGAGGGATCCATATTCATGGGTTCATCTGTGGGTGGGTCATAGTCTTCCTGTATTGCAGTATCTTCGTCGTCCTCGTCAGAAACGATAGCTCCACCCTTCACTCTTACACCACCTTCCTTCTTCCTGGAAGGACCAGCAACCTCGGTACTTAATTTCTTCTTCATCGACTCAGACCGAGCAGGTGACTGTGGATGCACGGCTGACGCTGTAGAGGTGGAGGAGGAGTTTAGCTGGGACGGTGGTTTCTTCACAGGCAACGGCGACCTTGGTGCAGTAGATTCTGAAGGTTGTTTTGGCGAGGCACCGCCTGTAGACTTCTTCGGAGCGAGTAACTCCTTTTTTAGTTTGGCTTCCTCTTCAGGAGAGAGTTCCGAGTCGTCATTGTCTGGGCCCTCTTGCTCTTCTGCTTTGGCCTGGCGAGATTTCGCTGAGTCTTTCTTCTTGAAAGACAGATCAGCTAAGCATGACACGGAAGACAAGAGTCAGTAAGACAAAGCAAACAGGCCAAAGCTACCGGGGGAAACTCACCAAGCGTTTTCGTCCTGGGCTCGATTTCAGTCACACCTTCCTTCTCTACTTTCCCAGGTTTTGAGTAGTCCAGAGGGTGACCCCACCAATCTACCCAGACCTTGTCACCATTATCCCCTTGCACAAAATACTTCACATCTTCTCCTTCACCCACTTCTATTATAGTTAGCTCTCGTTTGGACTTCTTTCTGGTCTCAATCAAGTTCCAGTGAACAGGAGGAGGATCAGAGGGAGGCCTAGACCTGCTACCTGTCGGTCCACTCTTCCCACGAGGGGCAGAAGTCTGAGAGGTCTGAGTAGATTGAGGGTGGTTCATCCTATCTTGAAGGAGGATGTTCACCAGACGGTGGCAGTCGAGCACTAAAATCCGACAGAGTGGTTTGGGGAAATCGACTTTTCTGAAATATTTTTCTTGCCTATTCAGCTTCATATAAAGTAGAACTACTGATTTATCAACTTTCCTAGAGACGCTTTTCCATTTATCAAAAAAATTCAGAGAAAGGGTCGGGAAGGAGTGGCGACCAGGCCGGTTGGAAGCTGCACGTTTCGATGTTCAGCAAATGTCTGTGGACGACATCCCTCCGTCCTTTCGTCAAGATTCTGAGATTGCAGTTTTTCAGAAGAGCAATGGATGTTCCATCTGTAGGGAAAAAGATGCCAGAGGTAAGGAGTTGATGCTGCTGCTGCTGCCGTTCTCGTTCCCTCAGTTTGACCTGATTTCTGCGAAACATTCAAACGCTCGACGATAGATCTGGGGCCATAGAGGTAAGTTTGAGTTCTTTTTGTGATTTGATGGGTAACACTGAGGTCTAATAAGTCTTGTATACGCTATCTTAGGTGCCAGTTCTGCGTTTCGTACGTGAAACATCGTCCGTCCTCATTTATTTGAAAATCCGATACTCAGCCAGTTTACTTTATCTTCTAGCTGAGAACACCCTGGCAAGCTTCAAGTTAGCTATTGAGGAAGGTAGTGAAGGAATTGAATCAGGTTCGTTGCGTATCCCACGAAGGATACGTATCCTCTGTCTACCGTCACTGATCGACCGACTTTAACTGCGATAAATGACCAGATGTTCACTGTTCCAAAGATGGCCGCATTTTGATGTTCCATGATCCTACACTAGATAGATGTACCGATCTCAAAGGTGCTATCAAAGAGATGAACTGGAAAGATGAAATCGAGTGAGCTCCGTCATTAGTTGTTGGTTGTGTGCTACCACCATCTGCTAACTTGTATCTGTAATTATAGACACGCTAGAACTACTCGAGAACCTCATCAGCCTATTCCTCTGTTTGAGGAGCTTGTCGATCGTGAGTTGCAATTGTTCTGCAGAAAGTTTACCAGCTTTAACGCGCTTCTTATCAGTACTGATGAAGGAAGAAAACAAGCACGTTAAACTCAATGTAAAGAGCACTCCTAATTTACTTCTAAAATGTAGAATTCTACTCCTTCTGACGCATTTCCCTTCAACCCAGATCGATATCAAGGCGAACAACGATCCCGTCGTTCTCTTCACCTTGATGAAGTCAATTCTCGAGAAGGTCCCAAATTACGAAACTGTACTGGCTCCAAGGTTGATCCTAGGGATCTGGCATCCAGCTTTCTTACTACCAGCTAAAAACTTACTTCCATCCTTGACGGTCTTCCACGTAAGTGAGCCTGAGCAGAAACTGTCATAGTAGATGAGACATTCATTACTTTCTGCTCGCTGCGACAGATCGGTGCCTCAATATCACTGGCCAACTCCTTCTTCTTCCCACATTGCTCTGGGTTCTCAATGGCATTTGCGACATTGGTCACCGCCGAGGGTCAGGAATTCCTCAGGAAGTGCAGAGAGAACGATAAGAAGGTGTGCGTTTGGACTGTGAACAGACCAGATGAATGTGTGGTTGGAACAAGATGGGGTGTCGATGCTGTTCTGACCGACGTACCGGGAGAGTTCTTAAAATTGAGAGAAGAGGTGAGTTACTTCAAGGCTTACCCGCGAGACAAGGCCAGGTACTGATCGCAATCTCTGCCTCTCAGATGAAAACAGACTTCAAGAAAGTACAGGATAAGCTTGTCAGCCCTCTCTTCTCGTATTCTACTTGGACCTATTACACTCCGACCCACGTCAGTCTATTTGAGCGTTGCTGTTGAGGTGTCAAAACTGACAGGCCCTCTCCATTTTGCAGATGGTCTTCGATCTTTTGATAAGAAAGAGACTCCAAAGAATAGGTGGAGCATTCGTACCTGTTCCTGAGGTATCAGACCAGGCAGAGTCTGCCGCTGCAATTTCAGCTGCTGCCTGAGTTTGAGTTTCGCGACGACCTTATATTCATAGATAGATACATAATTTGGCTTCTAAATTTTCATTTTTTCGACCTCTCTCAAGTCTAGACTAGCGTGCCATTGTATATAGTATTTCAAACATTTTCGAAGTATCAGCAAGAAGAATTGCAATTTCGCCGATTTTTTTTTTCTCAGTTGCTTCGTATACTTCAGAGCAAGCCTGAACCACACGTTACTAATTCCAGGTACCCTATATACCCACAAATTCAGCAAATCTCTCACTCAACTTATTGAGAACTTATTCTATATTCCAAAAGGATGGCTTTCCAACGCTGCCTGAGGGGTTCGACTTCCTCAGCGACCTCTTCAACCGTCCGAACGTTCTCAACGTCGTCTCCCAGCCTGTCGCATATAGGAAAGATGCCCATCAAATACCCACCCACAGTTAAAATTCACCGTTCACCAACAAAGCTCCACGCAACAGGTCCCTTAGGCGTACAATCCGTCTTCCTGCACCCCTTCGTCAAAATCGACCACAAAGAATCGACAGAGCTAGCAGATGGGAACCTGCTGGTGTCTGTTGAGGATAAGAACATACCAATGCAACATGCCATGTGGGGTACGACGAGGACGTTGATTGACAATGCCATCCTAGGCGTCTCAGAAGGTTACAAGGTCCCCTTAAAGCTCGTTGGGGTCGGCTACAGAGCTGCGCTAGAGCCGTGTCCAGAGATTGAGATTGAGAGGCTGGGCCTGTCGAAAGGTACAATGAGGCTCAACATCAAGCTGGGTTACAGTCATCCGGTGATTGAGATTGTGCCCAAGGGAATCACGGCGGAGGTCGTCAACCCGACTCGACTGGTGCTCTCTGGCATCGACAAGCAGCAGGTGACCTACTTTGCGTCCAAAATTAGAGACTGGAGGAAACCTGAACCGTTCGGTGGAAAGGTACGAAGATTTTTCATTTTTGTTGCAGGGCCTAACCAATTGTCAGGTCGAGGAGAAAAGTTGGAGCTCACCTAGCTTTTTTCGTTGTATATTTCAGGGAGTCTTTGTGGGAGACGAAACAGTGAAACGAAAAGAGGTTCGAAGGAAGTAGTTGAATGGATCCTTGTAACGCTTTTGTTTGATCTGTAAGTTGTTGCCTGCGTAAATACAAACCTGAATCATGCTCTGACCAACTACTACTACTTATTTCAGACAACTGCGATGCTTTCTTTGGGGATCCAGTACAATTTCAGGCATTGAAGGGGTTACTGGGCCTTTACCACAAGATATTGTAGCATTTCAAACTTGAGACGAATTCCTTCAACTTTAGAGCTCCCATACTTTACTGAAAAGAGCTATGATAGTGTCTGGACCTTCTCTTCTCTCAGGCACATGACCGACGAGATATTCTGCTGCTATCGCTTTACGAAAACGAGCGGAAACAACTGGAATACGACCATTTCTCGACGAAGAAGGGAGCAGCCTTCCAACAAGTGTTGATCCTAACACAAATGTAATTTAAGGTTCTAAGAGGTGGTTTGGACACAAATAAATCTGGCGCTTCAAGCGCGATTGACCTAGACAATGGGTGGCAGCCGAATCTGGTTCCAAATTATGGATCGCGCACAGACATCGCGCATCATCCTTGTTCGTTTTTTTTTTACTTCAAACATCGGATTCCGTCCAGCAGGGTTCAATAGCCATTCGAGGGAAGTGTTTGGACCCACCCAGCTTCCTGCGTAGAAATAGCCCAGGGGTTCGGCTTCCAAGTGATCTTTCCTAACGAACGACGAGCTTCCTACGTCAGAGTGAGAAAAGCGTCGTTCACTTTTTTAACAGGGTCGATTTGGGACCTAACAAGGGTTTCTGGTGATTCCGTTTATCTGTTACTCTGCAGGCTGGAGTCGTAGTAGGCAATGACTGTCCATGCCGTCGCAGGAGGGGACGAAATCAACAACTTTTCGCTGGAGCCGTACCTACAGTCACATCCTCATGCCCACCTGGTCCTGTCCCTGCAGCAGCCCCTGTCGTTCGACCCTCTCTGGACGAATGAAGCCTTCAAACGATTTGGTCGTCCTGACCTGTTGGACCTGCTGGACGAAGTCTCAAAGCTCAGGCTAGTCAGTCTACTGGAGCGGCGGGACTGCTTGGAAGAGCTCACCTCGACTGGAGGAAGGTCCGAGGTCAATCTCCTGCAGCCAGTCGAGCCTTCGTTTCAAGACGATGATCGGCCAGATATTCTCTACTTCTCACAATCAGAGAAGCCCTTCCTTCCATTGCTGATTCCCGCCCCAGGTGACGTCAACATCGTTGTTCTTCAACTGGTCCCACTGCCATACCACAACGCTACTCGCACCCAAAACTCCAAGTCCGGTCTTGTCATAGCACCTCAAAATGCAGCTTCCCCGAAACCGCTTTCCGTTGGGGAGCTCAAGAAAACTGAAATCTTAAATCGATCCATCATGGAGGTGGAAAGGCCGCCAGTGGAAGGACGCACCAAGAAATCAAACTCCAGCCCTGGAGATGCGCAGAAAATACTTCCCTCGGCTGTACTTGTTAGGGATCTGTTGGATAGTGTTGAATGGTCCAAAACTGAACTTGGACCGGTAAGCGCGCTCGAGTTTTTCTCTCAAATGAGATCGGCTACTGATCTTCAACACTTCTCTATTTTAAGCGTGAGAACTGGAGCCAGAAGCTTAAACTCATTGTAAACATCTGCTTGGCATCTGAACAGCCAGTGGCTGTTTGGCTTGGATATGATTACACCATCATCTAGTGAGCCTCAATTCACTTTATGTCATGGCGCTAAGTTCCAAACTGATACCTGGCGCTTTGGTACATATAGCAATGACGCGTATGCCAAAATGAGTGGTCCAAAGGTAAGTCCAATCTTTCGTCTCTGTCGTCAAGCCACAGCTAAAAGAAACTCTCACATTCTAGCACCCGCATTCTTTCGGTAAAGTAAGACTGAGCAGGTAAACTTTGAAGTTGAAATCAGAATCTTATTCTTTTCTTTTTTGCTTTCAGTCTGGAAGGGACTGCTGGGGAGAAGTTTGGGACGTTAAACTGCATGACCTTGCCGACAGGTGTGCAATTGGGGGCGAAACAATCGCTGAAACCGAATCGCTGTTCTTCTTGGGTATTGGATCATCGGGAGCAATTGAAGAATCTTACTTCGTTCGTTTAATACTTTGTCATCCTGAACACTGTTCTTACTCACGCGTTTTATTGTTGCTTGTAGACTTGGAGTTATGTCCCGATCAAGTCTGATAATGATGATCTTACTTGTCACGGTCTGTTCAACGTGTGCTATGATACCACACAGAAAATACTGTCTGAAAGACGCAGCTCCACTTTGCGACATCTTAGCGCTTACATCTGTGAGGAAATCAGACCTTAAGTTCGCCATCAAACCGTTTTCTCACTCTCACTGTTTGGTTTCTGACAGGGGAGGCCAAGTCTTTTGAAGAGCTCTGTACGGAAGTCATGAAGGGACTGTCGACCAACCAACGCGACATTCCGTTCGCAATGATGTTTGAGGTTTCACATGATGGTTCGTTTGATAAAGCCCCGATAGCGCCTGTATCAACAGCTGACAACTTTTTCTATAGACAACATTCGTTTTACAAGCTCTGTTGGTGTACCTGAAGGACATTACACGACTTCCTTGACCTGTCCTCCGACGCCTCTCTGCGATTACAACCGTACCAAAAATAAAGCCAACCACTGGCCCATCTTAGAAGCTCTTCAATCTGATGAACCGACTCTTGTTCACGGAATTAGTGATCTATGTGCTGGCTTCGAGGTTCTTTCTTGGGACCCTGTTCGAGATGCCATCATTGTTCCAGTCACATCGCTGTCTAACGATTCCCAGTCCAGCAAACGAACAGTTCTAATACTGGGGTTAAATACACGTCGTCCCTACGACTTTGAATGCAAGTAGTAATACCATTTAATTTGGCTATTGGCGCTGCTCCTATCTAATTTTTGTTTTTGTCTACAGACGCAGAATTTATACAGATACTGCGGCTTCAAGTTGGAATGGCATTAGGAAATGTAAGAGCTCTCTCCACGCAGGCAAAAATGATTGAAGAGCTTTCTTTGATGGATAAGGCCAAGTCTGCTTTCTTTTCGAACACTGTGAGTTTCCTATTACCGAAATGAACAGCTCTTGCAACTGATCTCGCTGTTTACCAGTCTCACGAGCTTCGCTCACCCTTGACACTCATCATGGGCCCACTGCAGGATATGCTATCTGAAGAAGAAGGCAGCAATAACAATCCTCATCGGAAGAAGATGCTTGAGATCTGCATCAGAAACGCGAGTAGGCTTTCAAGATTTGTCGATACCCTCTTGGATTTCTCTCAGCTGGAAGGTGGAGCTTTGAATTGTACCTTTGTCCGGTGTCAGCTTGGAGAAGTCACGAAGACGTCCGCCGGCTTGTTCCGCTCGGTCATTGACAAGGAGCAAAACGTCAATCTGATCATTGAAGTCGATACAGAGGATCCAAGACCTGTCTATGTAGACCTTCAAATTTGGGAAAAGATTTGTTTCAATCTCATTTCCAATGCTTTCAAGTACACTTTTACCGGCTTCATCTTGGTGAAGGTTGTTTACTCAAAACAGTCTGTAGAGTTTATTGTGACGGACACAGGTGAGCATAATAGTGTTCTTGATCTTCAAAGATGTTTCTCACCCAGTGATGATGATGTCAGGCTGTGGAATACCTAAGGACACTATCCCCACTCTATTCGATCGTTTCCAAAGAATATCTCGAACTGGTAGGACAACAGAAGGAAGTGGTATTGGCCTCTCGTTAACCCTTGAGCTGGTAGCTTTAATGAGTGGAACAATATCGGTAGAGAGCTGCACGAAGGAAGAGTCAGAGAACGGCGTGTCTCACGGGACAACATTCACCATCTCACTCCCTCTCGGTTCCGACCACCTTCCACCAGAAAAAGTTCAAGAAGAAACCGACTCTCAAGGCTCAAATGGACATGAGTATACTCGAGGTATGGTTCAGCAGGTCGGGAAATGGAAACCTACCGCCAGAACTTCATCAGAAATCGCCACATCCACAGCAGATTCCGAGGGAACTTCAGATCCTTCAACAGTCTCTCATCCTAGTGCTATGTTCTGGAATAAGGTACTCCTTGTTTGATTTTTCCTCTTCCGATTTCGAATCTTGACGGCCTTTCTCACATTCCTTGAATTTATTAGAATGACAAAATCTTGGTTGTCGACTCTTCAGCCGATATGAAGGTAAGCGCTTTCACACCACAAGCAAAAAATAAAGGTTTCTAAGAATCTCGGTTTTCTCTTTTTTTTCTTTGCGCCAACCAGACCTACTTGGTCGCAACGTTCTCTCCCTACTGCAAAGTGTTCACTGCTGTAGACGGCAATGATGGTCTCATAAAAGCTGCTAAGCATCGACCGGATCTAATCATCTCTGATTTGATTCTTCCAGGACTGGACGGCTATGGGCGAGCATTATTGTTGCGACTGTGATCCATTGGCCATTTCTGACGCGGTCTTCTTGCCTTTGACAGCTTGTTAAGTGGAATCCGTAAATCACCAAATCTGCGACTGATCCCTTTCGTTGCCCTCACGGCCAAAGCTAGTGATGCTGACAGGGCTTTTGCGCTTCTTGCGGACATGGAAGGTGAGCGCGACCCACAAATTTCGAAGGAAGCCGCTCACCTGCTGCTTGTTTTCAGACTACATTCAGAAACCATGCAAAAGCTCTGAACTAATCGCTCGTGCTCATCTCGCAATGATCACGGGTAAAAGAAGGATCAAATTGGAGAACGCGTTTGCAGAGCGAACTTTCGAAATCAAGCAGCTTTCCGACAACAGTCCTGTGGGAATCTTTAGGGCTACCGCTGATCTACATATGACGTACGTCAACGACAAATGGCGGGAGCTCTCTGGAATGACGGAAGATATCGATCTGGACTCTTGGCCCGATCATGTCCATCCCGATCACCTGGAGCGACTAAGGGATGCCTGGAAGGTCATTTACGATGGGCAACCCGTTAACGTTGAGTTTCCATGGCGAAATGGGCACTGGGTGCTAGCTCAGGTTGTCCACCTGGTCCGTAATCTGATTCAAACACCATCTCGCTTTGAACTTCACTGATCATTGCTGATCCTTTGCTCCACAGGAAGGAATTAAGAACCTCGATGAAGGCAGCGTTGTGGGCACCATCACCTCCATCAACGATAGAATTAATCTTGAAAACCAAAGAATAGCTCACAACGCAGAGCAGAGACGACACCTTCAAGAAATGGAAGAAGTCCAAAGACGGCGGGCCGAAGATGCTGAAGCTAGAAGACAAGAAGCTGAGGAGAGAACACGCCAACAGGAGAAGCTGGTGGATGTAGTGTCTCACGAATTGCGAAACCCAGTATCAGCAATTCTTCAAAATGCCAACTTGTGCCGTGAAAACCTACTTGGTACGTCTCAACCAGCAAGTTCCCTGAAGATCAGAAGTTCTGATCGCAGTTTGTATCTTTTCAGAACTCCTTGCTGATCTCCAGATTGTAGTTATGAAGAACGACTCTTTCACGCCTTCGAAGTCTTTAATTGCGACCATCGAAGATGACATAGTATCTCTGGACTCCATTTCGCAGGTGAGCAGCTTGGTTGTTCTGATCGCTCAGCTCCACTCACAGTACTAACTTCGTCTTGCAGGCTGCAACTTCACAAGAGCGAATCGCGAACGAGTAAGTCGTCATGTTCGCGAGGTATGGAACTCTTTTCTGACTGAACCTTTCCTTATAGTGTATTGAGCTTGGCAAAGATGCATCTCTCAGCTCTCGAAGTCTTCCCTGTTGACTGTGTGTTATCAGAGCAGTTCAGAAAAACGTAAGCAGAAGTCTATTCTTGTAGGTTAAAGTCGAGAGTCCTTCTGACACACAGTCTTCTCACAGGGCTGGTCTCTTTGAGAAGGAGTGTCGCTTCAAGAAGGTAACCCTCCTCCTCAATATTGGCGAAACTCTCAGGAAGTACGAAGAGGGTGACAATCGAATGATCAAGATCGACCCTGTTCGAGTGTCTCAAATTGTGATCAATCTTTTGTCCAACGCCATCAGGTGAGCTTTTTTTTGGGTTTCTCTTTGTCGTGACAAGAACTGGATTAAAACAGCTAAGTTTCTGGGTATTAGATTCACAGACAAGTCTGCGAGCGAGAAACGAGAAGTCATCCTCACCCTCAACATTCACTCTCAACCTCCAATTGACAAAGCCACCTGCGTTCCTCCTTCCCCGATCGACGATGATGTGACGAAAAGTAAAACCGTTTACGTCTACTGCACCGTTGGAGATACAGCAGGAGGAATGGGCACGTCGGAGCTCTCTGTGCTGTTTCAGCGCTTCTCACAGACATCTCCAGCCATTCACGCTTATCATGGAGGATCTGGTTTGGGCCTCTATGTCTGTAAAAACCTATCGGAACTCTTGAACGGCGCAATCCAAGTCAGCTCCGTAAAGGGTGTCGGGTCCATCTTCAGATTCTTCATTAAAGCGGAGAGATCCCTTCCTGAGGCTATACTCTCACCATCCCTGGCTCCGTCAACCATCAAAGCCATTTTAACCAATACCACTGTGCTCGACGGAAAGAGGATCCTAGTGGTAGAAGACAACTTGATCAACCAGACGGTGCTAAAGAGGCAATTGGTCAAAGCTAAGCTGAACGTCGAAGGTGATTTTTTTCTATATTGTGTTCTCTTCTTTGAATTTCATGATCTCAATGATTCTTTTATTCTCAGTGGCCGACGATGGCATCTATGCAATTGAAGCACTGGACGAAGCCTTTGCTACGAACACATCCCCCTCTCGACCATTCCATGCGATCCTAATGGACATAGAAATGCCTCGTCGTGACGGACTAGAGACAACGAGGATGATCAGGGCTAGAGAAGCAGACGGTACTTATCCGTTCCGAAGTACCATCTTTGCGCTGACAGGTAACGCTCGAGAGGGACAGATTCAAATGGCGTATGAGGCAGGAATGGGTATGTATCGAATACCTTGAGGTACCTTGAAAGGCAACTACTGATGATCCCGTTGTTTCTTGGTTCCAGATGACGTTATCATCAAGCCTTACAAACTCAATCAACTGTTAGACAAGATTGGAAAGTATCCACAATAGAAGAAGCTCTGATTCGTTTTTCTGTATTATCAAGGACTCGTCTGTATTTCTTGAACTCTTTCGTTGTTTTGTATTCTGCATTCGCTACAACTATTGCGTTTTTTTCATTAGAAGTGACAACGAAGCAACCTTGAATCATGTATTTTGGGATGTATTTGCTACCCTTTCCATAATTCATCTGCTTCATATCCCACGACGACTTGGATTCAGACTTTAAGCAGCGCCAACTGGATTCCAAGTCAAAGCACCAGCGGTGCCTTGATCCAGATCATTCAGAGCCTTCATGTCTTCCGCATCCAACTCGAAATCATAGACGTGGGCATTGGTCTTAATCCTCTCGTCCTTCTCACTCTTCGGGAGCACGACGTAGCCAGACTGAAGAGACCATCGGACCAGTACCTGGGCGAGGTCCTTGGAGTGTTTCTTTCCAACAGATTGCAGTACGGGGTTGTCAAACTTGATTGCTCTAGTCAGAGGACTGGAAAGCGTGGTTGATGGTCAATACTAATCGAGATATAATTTCATCGATAAGCGATCTCACTCACGAGTACGCTTCGACAACGATACCGTGCTGTTTACAGTATGCAACGATGTCCTTCTGCTGACAAAATGGGTGAAGCTCGATCTGATTGACGGTAGGTGGGTTGTCAGGGAATGCCTGGGCCAGTTCCTTCAGATGGTGAACTCCGTAGTTAGACACGCCGACGCTCCTGATCTTGCCTTCCTTTTGCTTCTCCAGCAGAGCTTTGTACGTTGCGAGACGTTTTTCGGTGCCAGACAGAGGATCGTGGATGAGGAAAAGGTCGATGTACGTCAAGCCAGCAGTCTTCAAGCTCGTTTCAACACCAGCCAGGGTGGACTCATACCCGTGGGTTTTGGAGACGCATTTGGAGGCTATTATTCGGTTGTGTTAGCAGGCTCATTCATCTCGGTAATTATCGAGAGATAGATAAGATCGCTCACTAAAGAAGATCTCGGCTCTGTCGATGCTCGACTCAGCGATAGCCTCACCGCAAGCGCCTTCATTGTGGTAGATCTGACTAGAAAGAATCAACAGGGTAAACTACTTTGATCTTCACGCGCCAAGAAGCCAAGGGACATAGACGTGCGCGCTGTCGACATGACGATATCCGTATCGTAAACTTGAGAGAACTGCGTCCTTACAGACAGCTGGGACCTTATTTTGATACACACCGAGTCCAATAAGAGGGATAGAGTAGCCTGCGAGAAACAGGCCCTTGTCAGCCGTTTTCATGACCGATGACAAACCACCGATGCACAAACTTGGGATCAGTTAGGATCTGAGAAACTCACCTGAAAGAAGCTCAACACTGGAAGATATGGACAAAGGCATACTTGCTGTTTATCCTGTTGAGAGTGTTAATGAGTTGGTTTGAGGGGTTCGACGAGGGAAAAGGCGTTGGAGGCGTTGGAGTGGGTGACGGACGCTCTTATAGCTAGGTGCCCGAAGGTCCAACGGAGACTTCGACGAAGCTCGGTTTTCGTATTTTATTTATTTTTGCTGCATGTCTATAAGTTAGAATAGACTTGTAGCATATTTTGAGATGCCTATGAGCCGAAAAATGTTGCAAAATCCAATTTAAAACATCTTATGGCGATCTAACTGAGAGACAGCAATGTGGAACGAACCAGATCTTAGCCAACGTCTGAACTCGAAGGTGAATCTGGTCCGATACCTGGTCAGAGGTTTCCCCTGCATCAGGAAAGATGCCTGTCCCCACTCAGGAAGAACTCAAGGTTGGTCCAACTCGGTTTTTTTTCTGTGTTTCCTTCGTTCGACGTGGACTGACATACTATCCCTCTTTTCTATGGCTTCTTCACCTCTGTTTCTCCTTGGAATGGCACTATGCAACTTTCTCAGTCATTTGACAGTCTCATTTCTGAGATTGTAGAGGCAAAGAGGCTGTCCCAGAGTAAAATAAACATGCTGACGGAGAAGGGAATGCAGCTCATGGATGTAAGTAAATACGTTTCTTGCTGCAGCTCTCCTAGTGAGAATGTCAATCTGGCAATTTTGATGAACTAGTAGGCCCAAAAGAGCTCTGGGTCCATTGATCATGTCATGGAGTCGACAGGATAGAGAAACCATGTTCACCTTTCTCCAAGCTGACTTTTCTGCCGTGCTGCTCGTTTTCAGGATGACACCTACCTGGTCACTGCTCTGTATAAGCAACATCGTGCACTCGAATCTCAATCGTCTTCAAAAATCTATTCTCTTTACTGCTTCGACGCTATGGCTCGAGCCTGCCGGTCCAAAGTCAACAAGGGTATCTCGACAAAGCTGGACGGCCATAGAGGCAGCTGTGCAGGGTTCCTTCGAAAGATGGAAGGTGTGCTCGAAGGTCTCGTCGAAGGAATGATACAGGATGAAGCATGGCGTGAAGGTAGAGTAAGTCAATCATTCTGTTCGACTCGTTCTGCCTGGTCTTGTTTCTTCGGAATTCTCCCTCGCTCGTGTGATGATTGGAAACGGCATGGTCTGAGCGGTCAATCAAAGCTCCTTCCATCGAAGCGGATCATAGTCTCAAGTATGCATGGTGTCTCAAAAGTCAACGGATTTCAGGCTCTCTTCTCGGACCATTTTCAACTTCGTCACCTCGGCAGCCAATCCACCACCACCCTTCAACAACGGACTGGTCTTTTTTCACTATACTGTTTAGCATATCTCGATAAAAGACCAGTGCCGATCTACCCCCTTTTAAAAAATCACGTAGGATTACCTTGAAAGGAAGAAGTTTTGTCAAGCCACTGCCCCGTATCAAATCATGATAAAAGCAATCGTCCTGTGATTCAGTTGACTCTATCTCTTCTGGCGGATGTAAGGAGAGATTGAGAGCTTCGTGAGGACCGGTCGTTCGCAGGTTGGTGATGGGTTGAAACGGATGGATTTCTAGACTCGACTTCAGCCCATTTAAACTTGACTGATTAACCCGTTCTCTTTCTCTGTTTCTCAATATCCTGATGATTTAATAACCACCAGGAGAAGACCAAGAAAATCCTTGAAATCTGGAAGAAGGGAGGCACTTTCACTGAAGAAGTCTTGAACCCTTTGCTCCAGCTGGTCGACGACGCCATCGAAGCCTACGGTGATACCAACGCTGTAGCGAGCTCAAGTAACGAAGCAGAAAAGGAGGAAGAGAGGAAGAAGGAACGTGAAAGGGAAAGGGACAAGGAGAGGGCGAGGCAGAAGGAGAAGGAGCGTCAGAAGGCAAAAAGGAAGGAGTTGGAAAAAGAGAAAGAAAAGGCTCCTGAAAGTAAGAATTTGCTCTTTTTCTGGAAGCCTTGTCTCTATATCACCACACGGAAATGCTAATCTTAGGTTCATCAACGACCGCAGCTGCATCAACAACACCAACGACAGAACCAACACCTCTCCCGACTACAGAACAAACCGCCCTCCCAGGACTTCCCCCAAATATATTAGCGCTGTTACAACAAGCATCAAGTGCTGTACCGTCGTAAGTGATTTTTCTTTATGGCGTGACAAAGATCTAGCCGTTCAAAGTTTCGGTCTGCCTTTCAGACCTACTTTGGGCCAGCCCTCGCCTGTGTCACTTTCACCGCCGGTAGGTGCAGACACGAATGCTCTCGCACTTCTTGCTCAGCTACAAGCTCAGCAAGGCGGGTCCACGCCCGTACCACCACCGCTGCCGCAAACTGGATACCAACCTCAACCACAACCGCCGTACCCATCTCAGCAACAGCAGTTTTTCCCCCCTGGCAGCCATCCATCGCTTCCTGGTCAGTTTCCAAATACCTTCCCGCCTCCTCAAGCATATCCTCAGCAGCAACCATACCCAACAGGCGGCGGACAGTTCCCTCCGTTCCCTCCCAACGGTGTCAACAGAGGCGGACCATCGCAGCTCAACGGTGTTGGGTATGAAGCAAACGACGGATGGAGAGGAGGCGGAGATGGGGGATTCAATGGCAGTCGAGGAGGAAGCAGAGGAGGGTTTGACAGCAGCTTCGAAGCTAGTGGAAGAGGCAGAGGGTTTGATGCGGGTGATGGTCACATTGGTGGAGGCAGAGGCAGAGGGAGAGATGAACGAGGAGGAGGAGGAGGAGGAGGTGGTGGTGGTGGAAGAGGAAGCTACCCCTTCAGCTCGATGGAAAAGGGATACGGAAGAGGTGCTGCTCAGCATCATTCACGTGAACGAAGTCCACCACCTCGACGCGACCAGTTTGACAGACCACCCATTCAAGATCGATACGCACCACCACCTTCCAACTTTGCACAAACTTCGGCTATTGCATCAACATCAGGACGGCCACCTATTCCGGGAGCCGGTGAACCAGGTCTGGATGAGTTTGGGAGACCGCTCAGACAGGGCTCCCTTGAACCAGCAAGCGACGACAAAAACGAAACCGCTGTTGCTGAAGAAACTCAGCCGCGTCGTCGCTCTCGATTCGCAGATGCACCGCCTGCCGACACGCCTAACACTGCTGCTCCAGCCCCAGCTCCGTCACCCCAGCAACTCGTCTCAATCAATGCACCCCCTCAAGCTCATCAACCTCCCCAACCATCGGCAGCCATTCCCCATCCTGCAACCCTTCCAACCACCTCTGTACCAATAACGCTTGAGTCTTTCGATTGGTCGACGTTTGACTTCAACTCGACGGATAGCTGGAGCAAACTCGGCGCTGCCTACTTGAACTCCAATAATGGAATGCAGCCTGACCCCCAAATCTTGATGATGCTTGCACTCCAACAACAACAGATGGCTATGATGGCTGCTGCTGCTGCTGACAATGGATTCAACAATGGTACCAACGGCAGTGGTGGTGACAGCAGCTGGGGCAAATGATTACGGCAGTCACATTGACAGACACCTAGTTAAGATACAAATTCTGCTTCATGTCATCTTTTAGATACACCTTTTGCATACATACCATCCCGATCTTTTGTAGTATCATATTTCAGCACCAGCTGCAAGCCGCGTCAAAGGGGGGCATGGATTTCGTTCTTGCTCTGACTACCATGGCATGTACCTCTTTGCTCCTCCCCTCCCCCAATCTCTAATACAGTGCGTCGTGGTGGGCTGGCGTCTCTCAGAAATCAATGTCGTCGTCGCTCAGTATGATCCAAGGCCTCTGACCGTTGTTGAGGCCTTCCTTAGGGAAATCAACAGCAGCGGCAGTATAGATCAATATGTCAAGCTTAGAAACATTTGGGGAGACGTAAAGCTCGAAGTTCTGGGTCGATATGTGATGGACGATGAGGATTCTGAGCCGAAAAGGGATAATGAGCACGTTCAAGAGGAGGAATTGAAGTTTGGGGTGATGAAATGGAACAAAAAGTTGGTTCCCAAGCTGTGAGTACCTCTTGATAGAGTGGGATTACCGTACTGCTACTAATTTAAAAATGGGGTATTTCTCTAGGTTGAACCACCAAACTGTCGTCTACGACCCTCCAAGAGCCATTCAGCATCATTTCTTCTCGCTGGCGCCGTTGAACCTAGATCTGACATCTACTGTAAACGGAGGGCTACAGTCTCCGGCTAATTTATTAGTGGTCCATCTTGAACGTAGTGGTTTCAGAGAATTTGCTAGGAAGAGTGACGGAGGAGAGTTCGAGCAGGTTGTAGCTCTGGTAAGAGCGCGCTGTCTGAGGTTGATCTGTGGTTTGAGATCTGACAGATGACAAACTTCTAGATAAATACAGTCTCTCATGTCTCCTATCTGTCACGAAGTCATACTCGACTGGCGTCCCGGCCATTTTCTCCCCTCAGCGGGTCTTCATTCTGGCACTCGTTAACCAACATCCTCAAGTTACCACCATCTCTAATTTTTAGCTTATCCCATCAACGAATCCCCTTCACAGCAAGAACACTGCTGAAAGACGTTTCAGCAACCGTTCTACAGCTATCCATCCGATGCGAACAATCGTTGTGGTTACCTTCCGAATGGCCCAATTTAACACCGGCTCCAAGGCGTAAAGGCACTCTGGAACAAGTAACGACGCACGAAGAAAGAGCTAAATATTTGAACTTCTATAACGTGGTGTGGTTGGTCTTGAATGATTTGATTGTGGGTCAGGCGTTGGGATCGCTCATCCACGAGAATCGTCAAATCCTTGTTGCTCGTTGCTCCAGTATCATCACAGTTAGTTTCAGTTCTATTCTGGGCTTCAAAAACTGAACCGTCTGATCTTCTGTCTGTCTGTGTGTAGATACTCACAATTGACGCGCCTCGGAGTGCGCTGATGTTCTTGGACGACTGGCCCTGGGGCGTCAAACTCAACACGGAACTGTCCTCTTTCTTCTCAGAGACTTTTTTAGGGGTTCTCTATTTGTGGCAGAAATGTGAGACCCTTCTGACGTGCAGCTTGTGATTTATATTTACTCATTGCCTGTGGACCTTTGACAGACGTTCTCAACGCCCATGTCTTACCTCTGTTACCATCGGTCATCACAATCATTGCAACATCGGCATTTCTCGGTGGTGCTACTCTCAGCATATCCTTCATCTCTGATTTATTTTCACTTTTCACATCCCACCTATATGTCCTATACGTCTGCTGCGCCTACACCTACTCCTTTGGGCTGGATCTGGGCTGGAGTTTATTCAACGTGTTTCGTGGAAAACGTGTGAATGTTCTGAGGGGCGGTAGAATCGACCAGGTCGATTACAGCGTGGATCAGTTGCTACTGGGCACAATACTTTTCACGGTCTTCGCCTTTTTGTTCCCAACGGTCATCGTGTATTACTTGTTCTTGGCTCTCGTAGGTCTTCATTTAGACTCATTGCTCAATCGCTCAGCTAACACTAAAAATAAACTTTGTTGTAGACGCGATTTCTCACGATCCTTCTGCATGCTACTCTCGAAACTGCTCTGGCTCTAATGAATCATTTCCCACTCTTTGCGATAATGCTAAGGTTAAAAGATCCTTCCCGGCTACCTGGTAAGATTCTAGTTCTCCGTCTTACTCCTTTCTGGGAGTGAACTGATTTTTCTTGCACCAGGCGGCGTGCAGTTTATCATCCCACACAACTCGACTGTATTGGAGCTTAGGAATCAGTCTATACCGCTACCATCTCTCTTCGCCAACTACTGTAATTCTAATCAGATGCTAGACTTGTTTCTCCGAACTCGTTACTGACCGTGCCTTGATTTTGTAGTTGTTTTGCTCTCGAGACTTGGATCACACTACTCGCCAGCGCGACTGCTCTCGTCCTTGGTAAAAGGTCTCTATGTCGGCCCCATCGATCGGTTCCATCTAAGTTATGCAAGTTTGCGAGAGATAGATACAAAAATTCAAAATTGAAATAACAAAAACAATGTTGTAAATCATAGTTGCCTCTGCTGGCTTACTGCTCACACTCCCAGCATACGGATTTGCTCCGAGGACCGAAAGCAACAGTGAATCTATTACTACTGCTCCCACCCTCTCTCAGTGGGCCGAGTGAAACTTCGAAAGGCACTGAGCGCTTTCGGAAGAATGGTCTGTATCCGCTGACTCTCTGGCAGAAGGAGCCATCTTTCTCACACTCGTCCACCATCCACTGTGGCTGAACAACATCCCGTTCCGAGAGATTGTTCTCGTACATGCGCATACCAGCGAAGAGTTCCCAGTCCTGAAAAAAATGACATACGGTTGTTCAGTTTCATCGAAGCCCATCGACGTAGGAAATGTGCGGTAACTCACGATGCTAAGGAAGGTCTTCACCCGTTCCTGAAGGGCAAATTGGGTCATTTCTGCAGGAATGAAAGGTGGTATGGGCGTTGAGATGGCTCTCTTGATGATTTCGATGGTCTCTTCCACTGGGGCATCGACATCAACAGAGTAGACATAAGGTTCACCAATGAGGGCAGCAGCACCATGTTGAACCTTGGTGACATCAAATATGTTCCAGTTTCCAGAGAGCTCGGTTGGGTTAGTGCCTTTGTAAGGCAGAATTACCGGTACACCTTGACAGAGTGAGACAAATGGTGATGGTGAGATTGGTGGATAGAACATGCCCAGCATTGCCTTAGTGGATCCAACCATTGCTTCATATTCCGCGCGGCCGGTAAGAGAAATGTCCCGTGGTTCGATCCCTTCAGGAAGTGATAGACCTGGGTTGTTGACCTCATCGTGTGTTTTGGCGGTAGAGATGAGAGTGGCCTGAGTCGCGTCGGCTACGGTCTGGAAGAATTCCCTTGGCCAAGAACGGTCGTCTGCAGAAATATATCATTAGTAAATTTGACTGAACATGTCTTATTTACTGAGCACCTTACAAGTGAAGTACTCCAAACGCTTTCCGAGGACGACGATTTCATTGTTTCGTTCTGCGAAGGGAACGACTGGCATTGCATTGCAGTCTGATTCTATCGAGTATCCACTGAAAGAGCGCAAAATAACGGCTTGAGTATGAAAGTTAAGACCCAGTTGTTGGATTGGAAAAAGGACTTACAGATAGAAGTCATTATCTGGGTAGTCATAAGGGCTGAGTGTCCACTCAGGTCCCAAAGGACTCCAGGACCAGCTAGAGTTCTGTGGAACCTTCCAGTCAATGAAATCAGTGTGAACGGATTCGTACATGGTAGGGTGGCCCCAGAAGCTAGTAACAAAGAGCTTGTGGGGTGGGCTGCGAGTGAAATCAAAACAAGCAATTATCAGAGTGGTATCTTTTTAGACAGAGATGTGAACGATTCTCTCACATTCCCCCTGGGTTGTGATATGATTGGATACAGTTGCGATCTGTCCAGCAAGCAACAGCGAAACCATCTTCGGCAAAGACATGGGTGATGATGTCGCCGAGAGCGGCATGCATGTCCATGATCGCATCGGGGGAGACCGAGAGATAAAGAGTGTTGGTGCTTTTGAAAGCTGCAATCTGTACGTTTTATAAGCGGTATCAAAAGGAATATTAGAAGAGGTCCTGAAAAAAGACAGTGAAATTATCGAGGATCTCAACTCACAACGGAGCGCATCCAAATCGTCTCTCCAGCAGTGGAGCACTCTGGCATATCATCAATCATCGCACAGGTGAAGTACTTGTATCTGTGAGGTGTAATAAATGTCAGCAATTGGTGATCTCACAAAGAGCTTGCTGCACTCACCCGGACATGACTACGTTTGGAAGTTCAGTTGTCGCGGGATCTTGAAGGATTCCCACCAGCTTCTTCAACTGCTCCTCATTACTCTTCCAATGCAGACCAATTCTAAAGTTTCCTCTCATCCTAGCTAGACGATCGAGATGGGCTTTCTTGGTGAGTTCGACATCTTCTTTTGCTTGGGGCGGAAGCAGTGGGAAGCGACCGTCGGGGGTCCAATGCTCTGCGAGCTCCTTCAAATCTATCGGCGCCTCTGCTTGATAAGTCTCCTGTTCCACAACGACTGTCTCTTCTTGCAGGTGTTGTATGATGGCAGAGCCAGCTCTGACGTCCGAGTAGAGATTCTTGAAAGTGAGAGCGAAAAGCGCTACCAGAGCGATTCCTGTCACTACGCGGTGATAGTTCCTCTTCTGTTTCTTGGGTTGCTGTAGCTGCTGCTGTTCTTTGTGGTAAGGTGCGATCAACGCACCAGTTTCTACAGGAGCACCCATATCTATCAAAGATATCAAGCAAGAAGAGATAGAGGAACGGAGGTGAAGGTTGAAAATTCCCAGTGACGACGCTGCTTCATTGTCTTTTTGTTAGGGCAAGTCCTGATGATTCAGAGCTCTAGAGCAGCACCTAAGGTCTCCGCCTCAGTCGAGATACCATTCTTTCGAAATCAACCAGAGACCCAAACAAATAGATCAGTCTAAGCCATGGCCCAGCAGCAACGTAGTGAGTCGGTTGCGGAGGCCGTCGTGCGGATGAATCACATCTCGCCACCCTCTGAGACTTCTAGACTGGTCGCACCCAGGACCATTCAAAACATCCTCCCAGTCGAAAAAGAAAAAGAAAAAGAAAAAGAAAACGACTTCGTGATGTGCTACAGACTTTCTATCCAACGAATCTTCAATACGACCTGCGGAGCCCTGACCACTGCTTTCTTTGCTTAGCTTTGTTAGTTTATTCAGCCGTGTTCACTTGCTGCTGCAATGGTGAGCGATCAATATCAATGTTAATTTCCTTTGAATGAGTTTGTTTCGTATTTTACCAAGAATCGAGAAAGTTGCGTACCGAAGAAGCGAGCAGCATTGAATTGAAGCACGGCACCTGGACATGATCGCATTATCTCTGCGATCCTCTTCAGAGGGAGATTATCAAAAAAGCTTTCTTGAAATGCCAAAAGAATAAAACACAAGATGTATAACTGAGGGCCGACTGGGACACATTCTGACTTCTAGCGAAACAAAGAAGAGTCCTCCTGCTCTAGTTGCTGCAATTGGTGCTTCACATAGTATGCCGTTGTACAATCCCCTAGCCTTCACCAGGAGAATTATGCACCGGTAACCAAATCCTTCGCATTTTGAATAGTCTCCTTGACCAAAGCCATAGAAACTAACTCATCTCCGTCAACCGATGGTCCGCCTTTACGATGTTTACCATTGGTTGCGGTGTGAGGAAGAGACGAACTGATACCGGTCGTTGAAGTGGCTGAGAGTTTTTCCATGACCTTGGAATCCATCGATAAAGCTGAAGGTGGATGGACAGCCTCCATTGCACTCATCGCAGCGCCTACGATAGTTGGGACGGTGGATGATGCAGCGCTGCTGCTGAGGCTTCCGGTCTCAACAGCCTTCTTCTTTTGAGATCGTTTATACATGCCGACGATGTTGTTCTTGAACCAAACGATGTGCATAGGTAGAGCGGATGCCATGAGCTGCCAAGATGATCGAAAGTCGGTCAGGAATGCGCACCCTTTTAAAAACGACTAAAGCGAATACATAATGTGGGAGAGCAAGAACTTACTACAGCTGGTGTATACGATCCTTTGACGGTGTTTCTGCCGTAAGGAATCAAGTACATCGTGATGAGAGTGGTGTGATGGACGATTCTTGTTAGGAAGTAGGTTATAGCAAACAAGTAATCATTTCTAGAAGCAGGAACAACTCTGAAAGTAGTAAAAAAGAAAAATAAATAAATAAGAATCAAAAGGGTGTGGAAAGAACGAACGAAGAATAGTTACGAGCTGAGCGCCAGCTGGAATGTTGGAAGCTAAATTCGCAATAGTCAAACCCATGAGCTCAGAATAAACATCACAAAAAGAAGAACAAGGTGAATTGTCAACAAACCTCCATCAGCATACCGAAGGCAAATACATGGCACCATCTGTTCTTCAAGCTGGTGGAACAAATTCCGAAGTAGACGAGGTGGTGAATCCATCCGGTCAACAGATCGACGTATCTAAACCCAAATAGGCATCAGTTCTGGAGCCGAACTTGTATGACAATTTCCGATGTCCTCATGTCGAAACGCGGCGTGGTGTCGACTAGACCACCGTTGACGAGGCAGCAAAAACCAAACATGTTGGGACTCACTTAGGATACCAGATCATGCCAATGACGAGGTCACAGAACAAGTAGCCCCAGAAAGTCTGAACCAGCCTCTGGCCTTGATCCTCCAGAGCAGCGAGGTTGTAGATGCTGAAGCCATCTCGAACGAAAGTGTAGACAAACTGCAATGAGCCCAACGTCATGATCAGGGCGCTGACCATCGAGAGGAACCAAGCTCGTTTCTTGGTCGAACTCCTGAGCTCTGAATAGACCAGGAAGTGGTCATCGAGCGAGTGCAGTCAGTCAGCCAGGAAATGAAAGGGGTGAAGCGGGCGTCGTCGTTCAAGCAAGATAACGAGACGTACGAGGGGAAACGAGCAGAGCAACGTGGAATAAGAGAGAGAAGCAAGTTACTGCCACATACCAAGAGGTACCTGGCAACGCAAAGGGACCAATATGGGACAAGGGCATGGTGAAACCAGGTCGTTGTTTGAAAGGTTTTGAATCGCCTGCAAGCTTGAGTTTCGTACGGCTCGCTTTAACTTGGCAATTACCTTCCGTTTTCTCATCCTAGGAAGAAAATTACACAAAGGACTGATACAGAAATGGAAATCAAGTAACATGTGTAAGGTAAACGGCATGTCGTTTGATAAAAAGGAAATAGTCCTCCAAGTTGTACCAGTCCATGCCCTAACCCTGATTAATTAACGTGATGTACTTTTGTCGCCTTCCCTTATTTCTCAACCTTGAACAACGGCCTTCTAGCTTTTCCCGTCTTTGTTCTTCTAGTGATGTGAACCGGTGACTGGGTCAAAGAAGGAAGAGCGTCAGAGCCAAAGAGCAAGAGAACATGGAGAAGCCGCCTTGCTCGATGCATCGAAGAACTGTCTCCACTCACAGTCTGAGCTCCGAAACTCAAAACAACCGACTCTTCAGCATCTTTGCCAAATATGGGTTTCCTCAGAGCAATGACCGTCTTGGCAAATGTGAACACAACACGATCGGGCGCAGGCAACAACGTCGACTCCATCACGCTCTTGAACGTGTGGTACGGCAGCTGAGAGTAGATTTGGGCCAACTTCTGTTTACCTTCTTCCGATGTGGGTGAATTGAAGAAGGCGCCAGATTCATGGGGGAGTCCTTGAGTCAGATAACGCATAACCTCCTCTTGGAAGGTTGAGTGGTAGGGCCCGTACGGAGTAGTGATGGGGAGGTTGGTTGGTAGAGGAGCAGGGACATCTGGAGGTGAAGCGGTGGATTGATTTGCGAAAGGAGGTTCGAGAGCGTAGACCCAACTGAAATATAGCAGCCAGGGGTGTTAGATACGGTCAAGATTAAGAGAAGTGATGAATCTCTTACTCTATGATGGTATCTGCGCAAATAGAAGCTTTGCATTGCTCAAAGGCGAGGTCACTTGGTTGAAAGGAGGTGGAGTTAAATCGCAATTCGTGCCTTCTACGATAGAGTGAGGATGGAAACTCACCAAAGGTCTGGCATTCCTTGAAGGAAGAATGCAGAAGCCAAGATTGATCGTGCATAGTTGGCGAAGGTGACGTTTCGAGCTTTGGAAGGTTCCACTTCGAGGTGTTGTATTGAGTACTGCAAGACGAAATGAAGAACTATCAGCCGGTATTTTCTTGCTTGACAACAACAGAGTGGGAGGTGTAACTAACTGGACCATATACTTAACAAGAAATTAATGTATAGAGAGGATGTTAATGTTCATCAGATGGCAAGTTGCTGATTATATCTGAACTCACAGTGACCGAGCGCAATACTGAAACCTTCTTCAGTCATGCTGGGGTGTTCCTTGACGTTGATGAAAAGTTCATTGTGACCAGACTTCAGGAGATTATCCAACAGTGGTGATCTTGACAAGATGATCTTGTGAAGTCTAAAGGAGCGCTGCTGCGTGAACTGTGTATCCAAGATGAGACAGCAGTATGTCAGCTCAACGTGGCACATATAGCATGAGCGCTAGCAGTAGACACGAAAGAAACTTCACACATACTACAATGACATCGTAGTAGTTACCCAGCTGGAATCCGTTGTGAAATAAGTTAGTGAGAATAGCTGTCGAATGGTTTGAAGCTGCGGTCGAAATTGCTGGGAAAGGTTCCGTCTGTGTTGAACTGCAATAAAAAGTGAACAACCAGTCAGTCAAACTTCTTCAACGGAAACTAGAGCTGGTGAAGGACAGCTTGTAGCCGTCAACTCTTCTTCGACAGACGACCTCAGCGGCCCCACCGATATGTCAAAAGGAGATAATCCTCATTTTGAGACGGATGCAAGGCCCTCAAGCAAGCAAAGTACCAAGACGGCGATTTAGTTCTCCCATCATGCTAGATTTGAAGGCTATAAAGACACTTCGATCTCTCGACACTTTCTTTTGATCAAGCCCTGGCAAAAAATCTCATTTCCATCCTATCCCACGCTGGAGCTCCCACAAAACCATGAAGGTAGATGTACACACCTTCCATCCAATGAAGGCTGGGCTGAAGATCCGTTTGTTTCATCGTAGGACCCTCCAGCGCTTGAAGAAGGAGCCTGTAATGGAAGAGGAGTAGGTGTAGCTACGGCCAGATGGTTCGAAGGGCCAGCATGTCCATTCATGAGACCGTTAGGGACTGGATAATTCATTGGACCTGTACTGAACATCGCTAGATTCTGAAAAGAGTTTGGTTGGGATTTCGGATGCTCGTTCGCAGCTTCTTCGAGCTTTTTTTCTGAGGTCGCCTGCCCTGCAACAACCAGCTCGATTTTTCTCCATTTTCTTCTCACTAGACGGAAATATTACAAGAGGAAAAGGAGATCTGAATGGCCCCTCCCCCTGCACCTCTATTTATCCTCAGACACCACTCGACCCAAATCAATGCGCTCTCGATCACTTCATCGAACCGTTTCATTTACTCTGGAGATGCGGATGGCTTCGTTGCAATTACAAATACGAGAACAAGAAGAGCGATAGCGTTCTGGAAAGCTCATCAAGATGGGATCCTAGGGCTGGAGGAATGGGAAGGTGTCGGCCTCCTAACGTGAGTTTCCAAGCAAGCTTGAGGTGGACCAGACGAGCTCATTTATATACCGGTTCGATGGCCTAAAGGCATGCTCGTGACAACTGCATACATGTGTGGAAACTACCCAAAGCATTACCAGCTCTAGGACGCCAAACGATATCGTCCTCTCAGATCCCTGACCTCCTCTATTCGATCGACGTGAACGCGCTCAATTACTGTCGCTTCTCACTCCTACCCTTACCTCAAAGCCAAGAAACTCCCCCTACCGCGTGGCTTGCAGTTCCCAATCTCACTGACTCCGAACAAGTTAGTTTCAAGCTGTCTGTAGATGGGAGCGCTCTCAGAGACTGATCTTCGTGGCGCGTTAGATTGATATCTTCAGTCTTCCATCCAAAACTCGACCTCACGCTGGAATAGGTTATGCACCATCTACAGCATCAATAATAGGTCGAAGTGGTACCGATCTATCAAAGACAGGTAAGTTTTTGCTGTTCAGGATAGTAGCTTAGCGCCATCGGCCCTGCTGATCTCTTCGCATTGCAGGTCTCGTCATGTCCCTCCATCTCCTCTCAAAAACGTTACTTCTGGCAGGATATGAAGCTGGCTGGGTTATACTTTACGAATATACCGGTCCTGAAGATGGAGTGTCAGATGCTAGGATACCAAACTCTGGATCTGGTGGGGGCTGGAATGTCGTCTGGAAAACGAAGGGACATAACGAAGCTGGTAATGGACGTTTAACTCTTCTGCAAAAGAGTATCTATTTACAGCGCTGTAATTTTGCAGTCATGTCGCTCTCGCCGTCACCAAATCAAGACTTCGCGCTTTCCGTATCCGCTGAACATCTCGTCGTGAAGTACGATCTCAAACCTCAGTCACTTCTGCCGCCAGTTCCCAACTCCACTTATCCCTCAACATCATTGACAACTTTTAAGACGAAGCAGATTGGGAATGCTTCAGTCTGTATCCGGAGCGATTCAAGAGCTTGCGCCGTCGCGGGTTGGGATGGAGAGTGAGTTTAGCATTTCATTTTTCCATTTCTGGGGCATCTTTTATGCTGAAAACATCCGGGTATGTTTATAGTGTGAGGCTCTTCTCTACAAAATCATTAAAGTCTCTCGGAACGCTATCTTATCATAGAGATTCCTGTCAAATCGCCATTTTTGCCAATTCCTTCCCGAGAACACCTCCAGATCATCTTAAAGCAGCAACAGTTTCCTCAGAAGAAGAAGTCGAAAATCATTCGGATGATGATGATGATGATGATGATGACGATGATGATGACGTGAAGGAGAAGAGGAAGAGATGGTTGGTGACAGGCGGGAAAGACGGGCGTGTGGTTGTGTGGGAGCTAATGAGCTTTGATAGCCAAGGATGAAACGACTTTTACTATTTCTAGTCATCATCAGACTTAACCTCCGGCGTTCATATGCTTCTGAGCTCACAAGAGGCAGTATCGCTGAAAAATCAAGACAAATTCTCTCAGCATAGATGCTGGCTGGCTGGACTTCGAAGCAGGTGTTGGCGCTCTTTCCTCAAGACCTACTGGACCAGAGTTTAGATCATTTGGAGGATTAGAGAGGGCAGCGGAAGCATTATACATTTACGAAGCATAAAACCCTAAAGCTGCGTAGTCGAGGCATCGAACCTCACCTATAATCATACACATGTGCGACTGTCTGCAACACATACAGTGATTACATTTGTTGAAGCAAGTCGTAAATTTGTGGTTCTCTTTTCGTTTCGTGGCAGATGTTTAAGGAGAGTGCCGCGCCCAGGAGGGTATCCATATGGCGATCTTCCTTCTCATAATTTCTATTGCTTCTGCTTTTAAGTTTTTGCTTGGGCTCTTTCTAATTTTTTCTCTCTCTCGCAATGATGATATGATACTACTGGAAATTTCAAAGTCTGGTTTCACGAGTGAGCGCATCGCAACACGAATCCTGACAGCTTCTCATTTTTTTCCTTGTTAGCTTGCGCCCACTTTTTACTGCGAGACTCGTCACAGGGCGATGCTGCCGGATGATTACGTGTACTTACGAGTCCTTGAGCTGAATGCTGAGATACAGAGCACCAGGTATTAAGGCGACTGTTCAGAGGTCCGCTTGTTCGTCGCTACTTTGGTCGCGCACCTGTCTTTCGCTATTTTTTTCTTGCGCTTTCAAGGACAAAGATCCTTTTTCATTTTCTGCCTGTTTGATAATCTGTCGAGCATCTCATGGGATGAATTCACCGTAAAATAATGACAACGAAAGACGCAAAAAAAGCGGTACCTGGCGCCACGAACGGATCGCGTGCTGACAAAAATTGTGACTCACCCAGTCAGCAAAAAATCGAACCAGAAATTTTGTTCCTTCCTTCTTCCCAACCACATCTTACCAAAGTTCTTCATCATGTCCTGCTAAATCCTCCTTCTAGCCCAGCAGAACACCTCAACCCTGAACACCCCTTCAGAAATTTCAGCTATTCACCGTAAAGAAGCAGTGAGTATCAAGGCAAACATGAACGAAAACATGTGCTGTATCTGCCTTTCTGACTCTGTTACCTGCTCCCTGTCCTCTGCTGGTCAGACCCAATACACCTACTATGAATTGGAAACACCCTCATCCCTTTCTTCAACATCTTCTCGAGCTCCCACAACCCGAACAACAGATATCGACGTAAACGATAGCAAGATGTCTTTCCAGTCCACGTTTACCCAGCTTTCCAACCAAGCTTATCAATACAAACAACAAACAGAGCAATTTGTCAACGCAATGAGCCTTTCCCGTTCACTCCTGGCGCTTTCAGCGTCTAAGCTAGAGGCTTACTCCGTGGAGCAACCTCTCAGCAAATTCATCCTCCTTCGAAACATGCTCGATATGGCATACTCTGAGCTCCAGAAGGAGAAGCAGATGGAGGAAGAGTGGTTTAACGACAAGTGGAACGACTTGATGGAGGACGAGGAAACATCAGCTGGTCCCTCTTCCGCGGAATTGACGCCATCCTTCCCAATCCATTCAGCCACAAACAACGCGATCACCACTACCTCTATCGTGTCCGTGGAAGCTGTCGACTTCGACAACGAGGAAGAGTTTGACGAAGAAGATTGCGACATGTCTATCTGCTCCAACTCGACCTCGTCCCTCATGTCCATGTCGGCCGATGACGAGTCTCAGCACGACATCGACCCATTCCTCACCTACCCCTCCTCCCTCTCCCAACTACCTCCCACCACCACAATGTCTCCTGCAGACCTCTGCCCACCTCACTGGTTTGATCCTCTTGAAGACATCTTTTCCTCTCCCGCTGTCACTAGCGTCGACGACTTCTCGGATTCAGACACAGAGTCCGAGCTCATCACGCCTCCACAACAACAACGACACGACGAGTTCCGCGTCGTTTCTCACCCTTCCCATCCAGCTTATACGTCTATCTTCGACGACGACGAGGACTTCTTCGAGATGCAGGGCGAGGCGGGTGGAAGTCGCGAGATGGCTCTCTTTGGAAAACTTTGATTTAGATGCGTCATCTAGGATAATGATCATATAACTAAGATATACACAAAACACCTCTTTCGTACACTTGCTTTTATCTGTCACTTTTGAATATCTTGGCTTCTGCCCATTTGTAACGCGCCTCATTATTGCTACAATGTCGTTTTCTTGTCGCTATCACCCTTCTGGAGCAAGTCGTCCGTTCTTCCAGTTCTTCCCAGAGGTTTCCCAACAAGTGGACACTGTGACCGACCAAAGTTGACATACAAGTAGAAAGTGAGACGGGAGGGTTTTGTTTTTCGGCAATCGGCCATTAAGAGATATGCAACGCAAACTATAGCATCTAGAACATTACGCTCGCCTACATATCCACCAAAGAAATATTGAACCATAAATCGTTAGTGAGGAATGCACAATTGAGAAACATTTCCAGCTGCTCTTTGGTAACTCACATTTTGGTACCATTTCAACATCGGGTTTGTCCCATCCCTAAGCTTCGTCCTACTCACTTCACCATACTTCTCCAAAAATTTCTCATGAGAATATACCTTCGTCGTCGATCTATTTGTGGTGGGATTTCGCGTGGAGGAGAAGTAGGCGGGCGCGAGGGTCCCTTGTTTTCGCACTTTTGAGGTCGCTTCACGTTGGATCATGTCGTAGAGGTACTTGACGAATTCAAAGTCTATAGTTGAAGAAAGCTCATCAGTCAACTGGAAGGGAGTGAAGAAAAGAGTGATGGACTCAACTGGTTGGGAAGAAGATATCGAAATAGCCATGCTTCACTAATAGTTGCGACACTGGCACCATCTCCAACCCCAACCGGACTTGAACGACAGGTGCGTTCACACCAGGTATCGTATCCTTTAACTCATGGAAATCAGCCGCTAACAGCCTATGATTCGGCAACTTCTCTCTTAAGTCTTTCAAGAACGAGAACATCATTGTGGGGATGTACTCGGGCTGGCTGAGGTTCGGTGCAAAGGGTAGTCTTGTCCTTATGTTTCTGAGAAGAGGGGATTTGGTTAGGGGTAGACTCATTGCCTTTGATGGGAAGGGCGTTTTAGCGCGTGTCTCGAGGAAGCTGGAAATAAGAGGGTCGGTCACTTCTTCGTAAAATGTGTGGAAGTCGTCGTTCGAGTCAATGCCAATGACCGCTTGAAGAGGTCGGCCAGTTTTGAAGTCAAAACGTATCATGTCATGAGCGAAGTTATCCTGATAGAATGGAAATGGATGTCAATCCCGGCGTTCACCTGCCGTCTGTACACCAGTAAGAACAAAACACTCACCAAAACCTCCATCGCTATGAAGAAGCAAGGTTCGTAGACAACTTCTTTCCAGTCATGAATACTTTTGTTGACAATCTCAACGAAAGGATGTTTTAGCTTTGCAGCCTTCTTCTGTAGCATTGCAAGCGGTTTTGAGATCTCAATTATTCGATAGCTGTAGTAGAGCAACAGCCAGAGACAGAGGTCAGTAATATAGTCAGTAATATAGAACAGCACTAAAGAGATCAATCCAATGGATGTTCCTTACTTTGTTCGTTCGTACACTTCGGGTTCCTTCTCCTTCAAATAGTCCAAGATATTCATCATCAAGGTACCATTTCCGGCACCCATCTCGTATATTATCAGGTCTTCATAGGGGTAATGCTTGAGTTTGTATTCTTGAACAATACATCTAGCCATCGCTCGTCCATACCAAGGCTGTGGTGTGAGCCAAATGCAATCAGCGATCCATTTCTTCACAGTCAAGAGTTGTGAGCAGCTCACCTTGAATAACTCAGTCGGTGTGTGCCATATCTGTTTACCAACACCCCTCTCAATAGCTTCACCATCTTCATCCTCCTGCTTTTCTTTGACATGATACTCCTCGTACTTCTTTGCGACCTCTTGAGTGAAGAACCTGTCCGACTTAATCGAGTTGAAGTCGAATCCTTCGGACGGATTCGATGATGTTTGGAAGATCTTCAAGGAAGACACATCTTTCTGGTCTTTGGTGAAGTATCCGTAGTTGTTCTGGAAGTAAAAGAATGGTTAGTTATTGTTGAGTAGGCAGAAGAATGAAATAGCGTTGGCGAGAGGGTTTACATTGTAAAGAGAGTCAGCGATGTAATCTCTGACCAGCATTGTCATCTTCTGAGGAGGATCCTTGTAGTTCACGATGTCCTTAGAGGTCACTCTTTTGTAGGCTGCTATCTCTGGGTCTACCCCCTCCCGATACCCTATCCATGGCCACGCTTTAGACGATTCACTGACATCTGTTGAATAAAGAAACAATTCAAACATGATTCGGAGGGACGATTATCAAATTGTATACTTACTCCAGTTGACCCTCTTCGCATCCTGTTCCTTCTGAATTTCAGGGTCGTTGAAAGCATTCCATTTCGCAATATAACCAGGTTCCAGCTGCTTTGGCAAAGCCAGCTCTTTCACTTTACCCCAAGTAGTTTTCCTAACACCTGTAGACTTCGCTGAAGCATCAGAGGTGATATCTGTCGCTACAGGCGGCTTTCTACTGCTCGTGAGAGTGCCCCTTGACTTCGAATCGGGTGGGGAAACTTCATTCTTAGCCCTGAGCTTGGGTAATTTGGGTGACTGGGATGATCTGGGAGCAGTATATGATGATACAGAGCTGTGGAATGCCCTACAGCTGCAATAACGGCTAGAAATCGACTGGGAAGCGCTTGAGCCAGCGATTGAAGGAGTAAAAAGGTGTCTACCGTGACGATTCGAGCTGGAGCTGGGAACACTGCAATTGACGATCGATGAGCAAGATGATTGAGCTGCTCTTCGCAGTGCTGACATGCCCTGCCTAGAACCCAGAAAACACGGGAATTCGAGAATGAGGCTGGCCGCGCAATGGTGCTGGAACGTTGCCTCAAACCAACCGTCTCTTCATCAAAACTCGAAAATATCCCAGCTTGTATGGGATCAGAGGAAGATTTTGGAAGGAATGCTCTTTTAGAGGAACTGGGCCTTGCTACAGTGCCTTCAAAGGATGAACTGTTGCAGCAGATTGAAGAGCGGTTTTTGACACCAAAACGGGTGCTGAGGGACGATCTTCTGAGGAGATGGGCAATGTAAGCAGCTTTGCTCACAAGCTCAATGTGCTTCTAGGACTCTCAGTTGAATTCATCTGAAATCTTTTGTCGCTCCTAGTGACTTTCCGAGGTCGTCAAAGCCTGCAGCGCCGGAGATTCAGTTAAATCCGCTGCCTCATACTCATGAACCAGCTTTCATCAGGAAGGGACTTGAAGGAAGGATAGTGGGATATAAAGAAGTAATTCTATCTTCCTCATATCCCTCTGCTGCTTGGTTTGCTCACGCAGTGCTACTTACTTCGCAGGTTCTTGCTCCTCCCCCCCCTTCCAACGCTCTCAACTCACTCTCCTTGAGCAGAGCACCAAACAATCAATCATCCTTTGTCAGAGGCCAGTCTTCCAACCTGCCGTTCCTCCCAGGAGGTCTCGATCGAGAAGAAATCGCCAATCCTCAAGCATTAAAAAGTCGAGTCACAGAGGTCGACGATGAAGAAGATGAAGAAGATCCAGATGATGTCCTACAAGCTAATGGTGGTTGGAAGTCAATACCTCCTGGGTTCAGGACAGGCGTCAGTCTTGGATCTGTCGGTGACGATGGACATGAGGAAGAGGACGATTGGTTACTAAATTATTTTGTCAGCGTTGGGAAGGAGGATCAAAGTGATGAACGGGCAAACGAGAAGGGTATCAAGAGGTTGGTGCAGTCAATAGGTCCATCGATCGTTCCCAAATCATCTATGGTTAGTCTACTACTTGATCTCCGCCTGGGCGCCTTAAAGCTAAAATTGAAGCCTTCACCAGGTTCCTACTGTTAATTCTGAAGTGATTCCAGGTTTGGATGATCTCCTTCCCACTTCTTCTCTCACACTTGCCAGAGGCGACACCTCTGCTGCCGCCGTCGCTGCTCGAAAGGCGAAAGCTAAGAAGCTGCGATTGGAGAAGAGAGAGTGGGCTCACGTTGTTGAGACGGGTAGAGAGCTGTTGAATGTACGTTACTACTGTTTTGAAGGTTTTGCTATTTACTGATCAGTTTGAGCTGCAGTTCCACGAGCTGGTTCCAGACATGGCTCACAAAGTGAGCACTTTTTCATGTGCTACCCTACAGTTACCTCCTCTAACTTCTATATTACCAAAATTAGTATCCCTTTGAACTGGATACGTTCCAGAAAGAAGCTGTTTATCATCTTGGTGAGGCTTAATTTCGAGGGCGATCACCAGGCGCGACTGACTCACTTTCATGCTTATAGAAATGGGAGATTCGGTTTTCGTTGCAGCTCATACGTCAGCAGGTAAAACTGTAGTCGCTGAATACGCAATCGCCCTGGCAGCAAAACACATGACACGGGCAATCTATACATCACCCATCAAAGCGCTGTCCAATCAGAAATTTAGAGATTTCAAGCAGACCTTCGACCCTTCAACAATTGGGATCTTGACCGGTGATGTTCAAATTAATCCGGAGGGAAGTTGTCTGATCGTGAGTCTCGTTCATTATCGAATGCTTGTTCTGCCCGAAAACTTACCTGGCTAGCATTGTGCATCGTTTCCTTTGTGCTTAGATGACGACGGAAATCTTGAGAAGTATGCTCTACAAAGGTGCCGATTTGATAAGAGATGTCGAATTCGTAATCTTCGATGAGGTTCATTATGTCAATGATGCAGAGGCGAGTGAATCAGAATTTTCCGTGACGCTGTACCCCTTGCTGACTTTGGCCCTGTGAATTTTTAGAGAGGTGTGGTGTGGGAAGAAGTCATTATCCTCTTACCTGAACATGTCAACATCATTCTTCTCAGTGCAACAGTACCTAACACGAAGGAGTTCGCTGGCTGGGTTGGGTAAGGAATGGCTAAATATTACTCAGAGATGTTTCATACTGACCTACTAAATTTGCTCACAGACGAACAAAGAAGAAAGACATATATGTCATTAACACTGCAAAACGACCAGTTCCACTTGAGCACTTCCTCTGGGCAGGAAAAGCTCTCCACAAGATTTTGGATGCGTCGGGAAGCTTCCTCGGTGACGGGTACGTTGCAAGATTGTTCATTATTTTCCAAGCGTCTAACGAGATCCTTTTTATCAACGAATATCTAGTTTAAAAGATGCTGGAGAAGCTCTTCGAAGAAAACAAGAGAAAGAACGTGAGGCTGCTGGTCTACCTCCGCTGACTCGAACTGGAGGGAGAGGACTACCTCCTGCCCGAGGTAATCGTGGAGCCGCGCTAGGTCGAGGCGCTCCTGCTGGCCGAGGTGGTGCCGGAGGCGGAAGAGGCGGTGCAATGGTCCCCAGAGGCAACGGCATGGCTGTTGGCAGAGGTGGCAGAGGGGGAGGAGCTCCTGCCTTCCATCGAACAGGAGGCCCCCCAGACAAAAATCTCTGGGTTCATTTGGTTAACCATCTCAAGACTAAGAATCTGCTTCCGGTCGTGATCTTCGTTTTCTCTAAGAAGAGATGCGAAGACTATGCTTCCAGCCTCAGCAACACTGATCTCTGCAACGCCAGCGAAAAAAGTCAGGTCCATGTCACCATAGAACGTGCTATCAAAAGACTAAAAGGTAAGACGATGGTACTCAGCTTTTTTCCTCTCTCTTGTCCTGACAATTTTGGGCTCTTCTCAGGTTCCGACAAGAAACTTCCTCAGATACAGCGAATGAGAGACTTGCTCAGTAGAGGTATCGGCGTCCATCATGGTGGTCTTCTACCTCTGGTCAAAGAAGTTGTCGAGATTCTCTTCGCTCAAGGTCTCGTGAAGGTTCTCTTTGCTACTGAAACATTTGCCATGGTGAGTCAAGTCTTTCTTTGTTATATCCTGAATTTCACATAACAATTTTGGGAATCTTAGGGCGTAAACATGCCTGCTAGATCTGTTGTCTTTTCCGGAATTCGTAAACATGATGGCAAGTCGTTCAGAGAGCTCCTGCCGGGCGAATACACACAGATGTCTGGAAGAGCTGGCCGAAGAGGTCTCGATGCAACAGGTGTTGTCATCATCGTCTGTAATGACGAAGTTCCCGAAGTACGTTCGTCCTACTTGCTAGCGCTAGGTCTCTGATAATATGCGCTTAATCTTCGCTTACATCCATTTGCTGTCGTTACAGACGCAGATCTTGCACCAAATGATGCTTGGGCAACCGAACAAATTGTCCTCGCAGTTCCGACTGACCTACAACATGATCCTCAATCTTCTACGAGTAGAAGCTCTTCGAGTGGAGGAGATGATTAAACGAAGTTTCTCAGAAAATGCATCTCAGTCACTGCTCCCAGACCAGCAGCAGAAGGTCCTTGCGGTGAGTCTACCATTCATTTCTTACTGGGATTTTGTCCTCAGTATCTGATTTCCATTCATCTCTGACTTTCAGGCTGAAAAGTCACTGGCAGAGCTGCCAAAGTTGGAGTGCAATGTGTGCAAACCGGACATCAGCTCCTTCTATGACTTGTCGGCTGAGTTGGTATATCTCAACACTCGCCTAATGGAGATTGCCTCCTCTCATCCAATGGGTCTCAAATCACTATCGACTGGAAGAGTAGTGGTGTTAAGAGACGAGGTGAGTTTCGAACTTCCTCCTAACAACATAGTACCATTATTGATCATTTGATCGGACAGCATTTCCAAATGAACTTAGCTCTTATTCTTCGCCCTGATACTCTTCTTACCGCCGGTGCTACTGAGCAACATCGCTCGTACCTGGTCCTTGCTCTAGTTGATGAAGAGACCAAGTCTGGACAGCTAGGTAAGTTGGTACCTCCATTATGATTTAACCCTCCTCTACTAAGTTTTTACCCCTTTTGGCCACTTTTGGGTGAAGATCGTGAACCTGGATCACTCCCACCTATTTGGCCCCCCACCCACAAAAATCTACGACTGCCGACTGAACCTTTGTACGACCTTCGTATCATCCCAGTTACTAGTATTTCACTCGTTACAAGTCGTACCCACAAAGTGAGCTCTCTTGAACTGGTTACCAGAATCTGTCACTAATATTTTCCTTCAATATTTAGCTTGATTCTGACACTTTCAAAGCGATCGCTAATCAACATCGTAAATCGCACATGAACAAAGCAGTCTCAGCTCTTCTGACAATAGGACAGAATCTTGTTAAGAACAAAAATGTTCAAGAAGTGGATTGGTCAAAACTAAGAGCGTTGGAGTTTCAAGAGGGATTGCGGTCGAGGTTGGGTCTGGCTCAGAGGGTCAAAAAGAAAGCGTGTGTGCTCTGCGCGAACTTTGACGAGCATGTAAGTTCATGTTCCTCGAATTCTGTTTCGAAAACTGACCATCCGATTTGCATACTTCTCTCAGTATGATGTAATTCATAAGGAAAAATCTCTGCAGGGAGACATCGCTCAACTGAAGATGGCTATCTCTGATCAGAACTTGGAGCTGTTGCCGGATTATGAATCAAGAATAGAGGTCTTGAAAGAACTAAGATTCATCGATGACAATTCGACAGTGCTCTTGAAGGGGCGTGTAGCGTGTGAGGTGAGTCTTGATATCCACTTCTATCGACAGCCTTGCCAAACGTTCACCCGACTTTTCTTTTTCTTTTTTGTTTTTACTCTTAGATCAACTCCGCTGATGAGTTGATACTCACTGAGCTTATCCTCGATAACGCTCTTGCTTCCTACGAACCAGAAGAAGTTGTCGCTCTCCTGTCGTGCTTTGTTTTCCAGGAAAAGTCTGAAGGCGAACCTGTCATCCCAGAAAACCTCGTTGAGGTAAGTCTCAGCTTAAATTTGCGACTAATTCACTCGAGCAAGCTTTGAGCTTCCAATGACCTTTCTGAACTTGGCGATCTAGGGTAAAAACACAATTGTTACTCTAGCTGACAAGATTGGTCGAGTTCAAGATAGATTTTCAGTGCCTCACGAAGATGCAGCTACCAAGCTGAAATTCGGGCTAGTAGAAGTCGTGTATGAGTGGGCAAAAGGAATGGTAAATGACGATAAGATGCTTTCTAACCTGAACGCTATTGGACCTGAGCTGACTTTATTTGATGCTTCTAAAGCCATTCGAACAAATTACCTCAATAACCGATGTTGCTGAAGGGACCATCGTCAGATGTATCACCAGGCTAGATGAGACTTGTAGGGAGGTCAGAGATGCCGCCAGAGTTATTGGCGATGCTGACTTGTTCAAGAAAATGGAGGATGCGCAGACAATGATCAAGAGAGACAGTGAGTTTACGTTGTACGTTTGAATTCATCCAAAAACCTTAATTGCTTTCTTTGTATTGTAGTTGTCTTTGCAGCATCACTGTATTTCTAGTGGTCGCATTGCTGTCGAATGTCACCTCCTCGGCATTTCGCTTCTCTTGTAATTCAAATCTGCGACAGCCCCAATGAGCCTCTGTGTTGATATTGAACGGGCACATATACCTAATGTGACTCAGATTGGAAAAGGAACTTGCGATAATAATATTGCGGCATCTTATCCATCTCTTGAAGCGCGGTAAACGCTGCAAGCTCGGAAAGGGTCTCGGCCATTGCTGCACCTTGCAAATTTTCTGCTCGCATGATAGGGAAAACGTCAGATATAACTATACTATAGTGTTGTGTGGAGCTTGCATCCAGAGTTACAAAATAGTCTTCCTGTAACGTTCCAAGGTTCCCAAGCGCAACTACAATCTTTGTGATGTACAACAGTTTTGTGGGTTTGGATCGGTAGTGGACGTGATTGGTGGTATCCATACATTTCTTTTTTCGTGTGTTGTCGTTTCAAAGGTTGAGCTCAACCATTTCGTTACGTTGAGAGTTGGGGCGACGCGATGTCATCTGAGCGAAAGAAAAGATCAGCGTTCGCGGTTGCGCAATCGAAGAGAATCCTTAAAACTCACCTTGAGATCATACAGTTGTTGCACAACTGAACTCCTTTTTGAGTCCTGCTGCTGACTGGTCGGTCCGTCCAAGGTTGATTTTAAGGGAACCTGCACACTCTTTACGCCCACGACTTCTTGTTCTTCTTGTTCTTCTTCTTTTTCTTCTTTCCATCCGCACCTTTTATCGGCGTTGGTGGTTTGCTGTTCATGGGTGAGTTGTCCTTTGACTAAAGCGATAAAAAAATTAGAGTTAGTTTGGATTGAAGAGCTCAACGGCCGTGAGAAAGCCAGTATGACTCACCTCTTCAGCACTATCACGACCATTACTATCGTTGCTCGTCATGCTGTTCGTCATTGCATCAATTCCTTCATGTAACTGCCTGTTTGATGAGGGTGAAGGCGATGGAAGACCGCCGTTCAGAGGCTTAAACTGACTGGAAGCGCCACGGAAGAAAAGCAAAAATTCCTTGAAAGTCAGAACCACATCAAATCACTCAGTACGTTCAGGGGCGTACTGTTCAGCATCACGTTGAAGGTTCTGAAGTGCTGTTCTCTTCTGCTGTTCACGGTTGACCGTCAGCGATCTGGAAAGGAAACATCACAGGAAAGCACGTCAGCTGAACGACCCAAATCAACCAAATCTAAGAAGCTACTTACGATTCTGACGAGGTCAAGGTAGGCTGTGATAGCAGAGGCGTTTGCTCAGTTGGAATCTGGAGAAATGGACATCAGTCACCATTCGACACAATTTTCATTCAGATCTTCGAAACCCAAGCCAATGGAATGCCATCTTCTGAGCTTTGGTTCAGCAAGGTAATAAGCTTTTTATACAGCTGTACGCTGAACAGTATCCTCCAAGGTTTACAACAACCAAAATCGACATTCAAGGGGAATGAAACTCACCTCCAGACGAGTTTGGTCGACAGGAGATGACTCTTTGACTCGTTTCCCGCAGCAGCCAAAAAAGGAGAACATCTCTGCTGGATATCTGTAGAGAATGGGAGGCGGGATAAACAAGCTGGATATGAAGTCTAAACACCTTGAGTGTGGAGTTGGACTGCTGAGTCTGATGCCGTTGCAATCGACCTTGGCGAGCAAAGTTTGAGCCACAAGAAAACTGACTCGAGCTAGGAAATGAGCATTTTTTAATATTTTTTGTCGCTAGATAAAAACTGAACGAGCATGCTCTTATAAGTAGAAGCAAATGCTCTCATCGTAGCTTTCCTCCTGATCATCAGCAAAGCAAAAGTGTTCACTTCGGTTCCCGCAGGCGCAAAGCTTTCAAAACATTCCAATGCAAATAAACTGACAAAACGATTGTTGTACATCAACTATCACGTTAGGCACTGATCTGAAGAGTCCAGTCGTGCTTCTTCCAGCTCTTGTTGAACTTGGCGACCCTGTCTGCCGACTGCCTGTTGTCGACCCTTTTCGGTTTCCGCCATTTGTTAGGCGCGAGTTCGAGCATAGATCCAATGATCTCAGCAGCGAAGTATCTGCATTGCAAGATGGTGCCAGTCAAGTCAGTTTCAGTAACAGTGAATCCTAAACACTCGAACTAACCTTGGGAATTCTCCTCCGCCTTTGTCTCCCTCATCCACCGCGCCCATATCTTCGCCATCCCCGGCTTTCGCACTCGAATCTGACGTTCCTTCTATCACATGACCGTATCCTTTCTCACCCTTGTAGTCCCAGGATACCATGAAGTATGGGAGATTCTTCACCAATGAGCGACGAAACCCACCAGGTCTGGCAGAGAAGTCAATGAGCTTTTTGTGTTGTGACCACTCTGTTTCAGAGGCGAGGATGGACTCCTGTGAGGCAAATAAAGTAGGTATGCGTCAGTTCTAGAAGAGATGGAATACAAGTAGGTGACAGAGACTGGCCTTAAAGTATTGAGGCGCATCCTCCCACATATCCCAAGGAACAGGAACACACTCGATGTACGAATGTCTCTGCTGCTTGAATCCCAAGACTGTCTCATAGAAGAGACAGCCTCTGTCCTTCTCAGCAAACATTCGAATGAGTGATTTCATGAAGTTCTAAATAAAAAACGGAATTGTTAGCCCATGTTCAGTCAGCGTCAACGGATCACCAACTACTTACTTTGACTTCCTCCCACATATCTTCGTCTCCTTCTAACATACACAAACAGTGCTCCAACGGCACAATCAAACAATGGCCATCCACCAGCTCCTCAGTCTGAGTATTCGCCAAGTATACTTTGGTACCCATCGAGATAACACTGGTTCTTGGTGATCCTCCAGAGTCAGAGGGACAGAACTGGCATGAGTCTAGAGCCTTCTTGGTTCGAGCGTAGTCGTTGATGGCGTAGAGTCGCTTTTGGGAATCGGATTTAATCTTCTTCTTTGCAAGACGATCGGCATTTTCATCCAAGTAGTCGTTATCGGCCTGGAAAAAGTTGCAGGTTTATATAGGTTCTAATCAACGTGAGATCGGAAGCAGGAGAAGCTTACCTGGAATCGGCCGTCACCAGCGATCTCAACAGCCAGCTCGAAGTCCATGTCCTTCTGACTCTTAGCCCCTGCTCCGAACCTTTCCTGTCTCACAAGTTCACCCAGAGAAATAGATCCATCGTCACCTTCACGAGCGAACACTTCGCCAGTTTTCGAGTCATGCGTCTCGAGCTACAGAGAAGTAGGTTGCCCTCAGAATGACAAACCAGAAATGGGCATTCCGAAAGGAATGGTGCTTACCTTCGGGTTCTTTCTACGATTACCGGGCAGAAGAGGTTCTTCACTCTTCCCAGCAGTACCAACGTCATACAACTGCCCTCTGCCATCGAGAGTAGGAACCATCTGCACCGTCGTTTTAGAGCCTGAAGAGTTTGCTGAGGTATCAGTAGCTCCAGCATGAGTGATGGGCCCATCTCTTGCTCTCGCCGACTCAGCTTCAAACTCAGCTTCGAGCGACGCCGCGTTGGACGCATCCATCAGCCTAGCTCTGATCACTGCCGCTTGTAGCTTGTTGAGTTCAGCAGTTGAGAGGATCGGCTTTGAATCTAAAAGGCTTCCAACCTTATGAGGGAACGAAGATGATGAGGAAGGTGGAGGTGGAAGGACTGAAGGGATGGGTGTTGCTGGACCTGGTGTTGATCGAAGAGAGGTTGACGACGCTGATCTCTTGAGAGCATCAACTCGAGATGCTGAACCCTCTCCGCCTGGTGTACCCCAACCTTCTTCGCCTGGTCTTTTGAACCCAGCCCGACTTCCTGGCCGACTTCCACCACCAGAGGCACTAATAGCCGCATCCGTCATGAACATGTACTTCCTACCGTCTCCCCCCTTCTCAGATGGCACAGGAGTTGATCGTCCACTTGTTCCATTTGATTGTCGTCCTGCACGGCGGACATCTCGTTCGTCCAGAACTCGACGTTCTTCAACCGCGTCATGGAACTCCTGCATGTTTCCGTAGCGGTCCATGACAGCTTCTTCGATCGACATTCCGGATTCTGCAGCCTGAGCATAGACTCGTGCCAGTTTTGTCATTCGCCATTGAGAACCAGGACCACCAGGAACAGGTGAGTTGATTGAAGGAGAGGCGACTAAGGAGGAAGCATGTTGAGCACCGTTATCCTTTTGGAGAGAGAAAGAAACTTACCGTGAGAGGATGCTGAGGGCGTAACAATTCCCTCCTGTTCGAGAAGCTGAGTATTGATTTCCCGTCTGTGGAATCTAGGCTGACAGCAGAGACAGCAGAGTGACGATTTAGTACAGGTCCTAGATGAGTCAGGACAACGATCCTCTATCTCACCTGCTCAGTTACTACCTTCTTTGCCAAATCCTCTCGAGCCTGCCTAGAGCTTGAGATCGTCCCAAGATCAGAGAAAAGATCACCACCTGCCGGAGCTGGAGCTGAAGCTGCTGGCTTTGAGGTAGACATTTCAGGGACAATCGAAGAACCCATCATCCAATCATCACGTTTAAGTGATGTCTCGGTTGCTAAGCTAGACTGAGGTATTGGAGCTGTGGTAGGCTGAGATGCGTGAGACTCCAAATAAAGAGAATCGGATGTTGGAATCGTTGATACAGACGTTATCTGAGGAGCAAAACAAACCAGAGACAGTACTGTCAGTAATCAGAGTTTACATATGGTCCTTCATGTCGGTATCAGGCAGGAGCTTGAGGAGTCTTTGTACGAAAACTCACCGCTGGGCCTTTCTCTTCCCATTCATCCTCTTCCTCCTCAGCATCTTTCCCACCGTTCTCCTTACGTTCCTTCCTCCTCTTCCTTCGAGCCTCTTTGTCCTCGTCCTTATACTTGTGAGACTTGTCCTTCTTGTCGCTCCTGTGGTGGTCAGGACTTCGGCTGCGTTTTCTGCTGCTACTGGAGTGATGTCTGTGAGACGATTCTTTTTCGTCCTTGAGCTTGCTGGACCTATGCGAGGATGATCCTGTTTCGATGTCAGCCATCCTTGTATTGGAAGAAGCTTGGAAAGGCGAATATGCAAGAATCTGGTTGGACGTCAGCTGTTCATCGTCGCTGGCGGCTCCGTTCGTTTCTTCACATAGAAAAGTGAAACTTGTACACAACCTCAGCGACCTGATCCTGAGAGTTCAAGAAACATAAGCAAAAAGATATATAAGCAAAAAAACACTCTGGTTTTCCCAAGTTAAGTTTGAATGTTGACTACCGGCAAATCGAGTCACGTCTTGTTCTCCATTACCAGCGTGATCCCCCAGCTGCTTTGACTTCCAAACCGCAATTTGCACTTTTTCGAATCCAAGGGTTCATTTTTTGTATTCTTTCAACTTATTCAGAGGTTTGAGTCCGGTCTGGCTGCTTGACTGAGCTGCACTTGGTGTGTTTTTGTTTCAGCTCGCCATCGACAGCACCAGAGATTCGTCTGACTGACTTTTTGTTTCTTCTTTCGATCTCGACTGTGCTGGAAATGACGGTGACCCTCTGATCTACAGCCTCAAAAATAATAACCTTGAAGTCTATCAGCAGCAGTATGATTACGAGATTGTCGTCAGTTTCCTCGCTAGATCTATATGACTCATTTCTAGATTTCAAAACCTCAATATTCTACTTTGGCTCTCAACCACCATCTTTTTACACCTGCATGTACCCCTTCTACTTGATTCTCGAAGACTATTTCTAATCACTTAGCATACCAGGTCAGTTGCGCCGTCTTCCGTCTGCTCTCGACAGGTCTCTTGTATCTGGCCTTATCGACTATACTTCTTGTTAGCCTTCTAACTCTTCACAATCAAGAACGTCTGATCCCTTACTGCACCCTCAGCTTATATCGATGTCATCTGTTCTCAAGCACGACTCATGAGCAAACTTCAGGCATTGTGTCAGCTTTCTATTCTCAGCATCTCTCTCCATAGTGCACTCCATTCGGAACTCCCCCGTGGTCCCGTCTCCTGCCTTCAAGTTGCAGCAGCGCTTTCACTAAAGAATGCTACGTCGCAGGTCCGTCCCCTCAGTCTCTGTCAGTTCGTTTGTCTGTTGATTTTGATCCCTTGTAGCCACCACCTTACTACCACTTGCTTTTCGAGATTTCTTTCTCTACTTCGCTCTTGCTAGCGTCCAGCTTGCTCTTCGTCGCTCTCGAGCACACCCAAATATCTACTCTTCGGACGAGTTCAAAAGACTCCTCCTAATGATGTAAAGTAACAATTGTACCTGGGGCGAAAGACCACAAGGCTCTTTGGTTTACATAATTGTGAGTGCCCGTAGCCTGCGCTTCAGCTAAATGTCCTATTTATATTTTCAGTTGGGTCCGTCTTGGCAGCGATAACAATGACGCTCCCCGCTCTTTTTCTCGTTCTTTTTATCCACTTACGCTGTGTTCGGTTTTCGAATGTAACTGTTCCTGACACCCTTCTTTCCCCTCTCTTTCTCTACCAGCTTTTAGATCTGAGATGCACTTTCTTTTCCCTTCGCCGTTTTTGAACCGAAAGTTGACGGTCTCGCGCGAGTGAGGAATTAGAGCGTGTAATGAGGGGGGTTAGACGTCCGCCGGTCAGCTCAAGACTTTTCTTGCCCTTCTCCTCACGAAAATAGCACCCAGTCATTCTTCACGTACGGTCTTGGGCAATAGCCATCTGCTTTCACTCCTCCAGGTATCCCACCAGCACCGTGTCAGCGCAACCAGCCATTTTTTCTACAGCTTACGTCAAGAGCAAAAATCATTTGACAGACGAATGTGGAGGATCCTTCTTATCGTTGGCGAGATGCGCCAGGTTTACCAGGTGGTGCGCCGAAATCTCACGCTACTACCCCACGCAGCACATTGCATCTTATCTCTCCCTCGCGCTGCTAGCAGTAAGACCTGCGGCATGGTCCTCAACTATAAAAAGGAGTCAACAGTATCCGAAGACAGAAGACACTTCCCTCTTTACGCCGACCTTGCGAGCTTTCGTCGCCAGATAGACAAATCAAAATGAGTGAGTTCTCGCTTCGCTTCATGTCAAATCCTCCGTTGCAGTATATCAGCGGACCCATGTAATCTCACTTCTCTGTCCTTATCTTCCTCAGGTGCTCAAATCAACACTGATTTCGAGACAGGGGGCTTGAACCCAGTCGGAATGCCTTCGAATGCCGCCCTTGATAAGGAGAAAGAGGCTCTCGGACACACAGCACCAATGGTTGCGTTGGTTGAAGACGATTCTGAGGTGGATGGTTTGGGAAGAATTCCCACGGCCGAAGAGTTGAGGACCTTGAAAAGAGTTCCAGCGAAGGTGAGGAACTTTGCGATCAACCTATAGAAGTTCACATGTTGACCTTAGATTCAACTTTTGCAATATAGATGCCGTGGGCAGGTCAGTCAATGTTCGATGAGCACGTCCATATTTGCATCCTTTTGACACTGACGCACATACCCGTATTTACATCATACTCGCTCCAAATGACATTATACGAATCTCGTTCAAATCATGATCTTTAACTTTATTAGCTATCTTGATGTGTGTAGTTGAGCTCGCTGAAAGGTAAAGGACCATCTTTACAGTTCCTCTCTTGTGAGATTTCCCTCATGTTAACATTCACACTTCTTGCGCAGAGCTTCATACTATGGCTCCACTGGAGTGTTCTCTAACTTCATCCAACGTAAGTGGTCTGGTCATACTGGCTGTCAAATCAATAATCAAACTGCGGCTTCGTCATGATAGACTCGCGCTGACACTTATATTCACATAGGGCCACTTCCGGCTGGTGGAAACGGAGCTGGTGCTGTTGCTAAAGGAGCTGCAGGCCTCAACGAATCTTCAGGGGCATTGAACCAAGGTCTCAGGACTGCAACAGCAGTATGTATTGGGTTTATCGCTTTTCTTACTACTCTCCTTGCTCACTAATTAAATACTATACTTTGGCGTCCAGTTGACTACGCTCTTTACCTTTTTGGCCTACTGTATTCCAATTCTGGGTGGAATTGTTGCTGAGTGAGTTTCTTTTGACGATAGCATTCTAGTAGCGTCACAATCTGAAGCTGCTGTCGTTGCGTTATAAACAGCACCAAGTGGGGTCGTTTCAAGACCATCTGCGTTGGTGTGGCTGTTGGATTAATTGCCCACATCCTGCTAGTTATCCCTGCTATACCTTCAGTCATCAGTGCACATGATGGCAAAGGCGCACTTGCTGCTTTCATCATCTCGATCTTGATCCTCGCTTTCGCTGCTGGATTCATCAAGCCATCTCTCGGACCGCTTCTCTGTGACCAGTCCCCTGTCAAGAGAGCTTATGTTACCAGGATGAAAGATGGCTCTGAAGCTATCGTCGATCCAGAAGTCACCGTTCAACGATACCTTATGACTTTCGTGAGTTCAGTGCCACATGTTGTCATATACTCTTCCTGACAGGTTTTATATCCTCATTAAGTACATGTGTATCAACATTGGCGCGTTCTTCGTACGTTTCCATGTCGACCCTCACTCTCGAGTCTTGGAGCTTCTTCATCTGACCCACTCTTCCCTTCGGCTTCGCTGAACAAATGCAGTCACTCGCTACTACATATGCTGAACACGATGTTGGATACTGGCTTGCTTTCCTGCTCCCAGGAATTTTCTACCTCTTGGTAAGAGTCGCGCTCATATATTATTACAAATCGCCGCAAAACCTCGAGTTAACGACTTATCTTCTATTCTACTTCTTCGCGTCATAAAATTATCAGATTATTCCTGCTTTGTTCCTGGCATACAAACACTTGTATTTAGCCCCAATGTCTGGGTCCGTTGTATCTGAAGGTGCGTGCGTTCCTATTCAGGCTATTGCAGGCGTGGTCATGAAAACTTTCTCACACGTTATCCTGATGCTTTGTTCTTGTTTCACTTATGGTCAACCATTGCGTTGCTTCCCATCTCAGCTTTCACCGTCTTCGGAGTTATTCTCTCCGACGGTGGATGGAAAAAGTTATTCACTCGCACCAAGTCTGCTGATGGGATGTCGGTTTGGGACACAGCAAAGCCATCTGTTATGGAAGCTTCTGGCACTATGACTGAGAAAAGAGCTGCTAAGCTTGACAAGGCTAGATTCTGGGATGACGAGTTTGTAGATGAATTGAAGAGATCCATCTCAGCTTGTCAGATCTTCCTGTTTATTCCTATCTTCGCGTGAGTTCCAACTTACCATCTAAGCCCCAAGTGCTACTTTGACACTTCTATTTTCAGGCTTTGTGATGGTGGTTTCGGATCTGTTCAAAACTCCCAAGCTGCTAGTTTGGTCACCAACGGGGTTCCAAACGATCTCATCTCCAACTTCAACGCATTGACGATCATTGTCGCCAGTCCAATCCTGAACTTTGGGTTGTATCCGTTCCTGAGAAGATTTGGTATAAACTTGTCCCCCGTCAGAAGACTGTACGTGCAGGCCCTTGTAACTAAGAAACAGTATATTGTGCTTAATGCTCTTCTGTTCTGCTCAATCAGGTCGATCGGTTTCTTCCTCGCAGGTTTGGCTATGGCTGTCGGTGCCATCATTCAATGGAAGGTCTACGAGACATCTCCATGGTAAGTGTTTTACTCATTGTGCCAGCTGCGCGCACAGTGATCGTGTGATGATACTGACCTTCGTCTGGCATAAACAGTGGATACTACGCCACTACTTGTGTGGATGCCAATGGTGTCACCTTAGTCTCAACCATCTCCCTCTGGACTCAAATTCCTTTGTACGCTCTACCTGCGATTGGTGAACTTTTCGTGAATGGTACGTGTTCAGGGTGGTTTACTTCTGCTTCTATCTGCTCGCTGACTCGTTTGTGTTCTTCGCGATTTCGTGCGACCACCCCTGATGTTACTCAACAGTCACTTCATATGGTAAATAACCTGACTTTTTAGTAGAAGCTCTGCTGCGTTATCGCTTCACCCTCTAACTGGCCACTAACTTACATTCTTTCTCTCTTATCCTCCCTGTGCTTCAATCCTCATCGCGCAGAGATCGCATACACTAGGAAAGTAGCATCCTTTAAGTCTCGACCCTTTGTAGTTGTAACTAACACGTTTTCATGGTTCGTGTCCAACAGAGCACCAGCCAGGATGAAGGGACTTGTGTACGCCATGGTGTTGTTCAGTTCAGCTCTCTCATCAGCCCTTGTAGAGATCCTTGATGCTAGTCCAGTCCTCGAAGATCCACATCTTATTTGGGTTTGTCCAAGTCCTCACTGTGCAGCGCGTTCGACATTGGCTGACATTGTGCCTCGTTTACTGCTTTGCGATGTGAAATAGCCATTCGTTGCGGGTGCGGTCCTCTGCATTCTGTGTATCTTTTGCATGGAAATCTTCTTCAGAGACCTCAACACTTTCGTTATTCAGAACCCAGACAGAATGGAAACCGAGAAGGAGAAGCTGATCAAGGAGGAGGCTTGAGCGCCCCGTCTAAACACAATAACACAATGGTTGTTGTTAGAGACAAAACAATGACCGTATCTGAGCTGTGGATGGAAGTATGGGAAGGGCATGGAGAGAGGAATGGTCTGTCCGGGGCTGAAGTTGCTGTGCAATTGGAGCAGCGTTTTAGTAGCATAGAAGTGAATTTGTAAACACTACCTTATTAGATGGCAAACTGTGATTTGATGATCAATCGTTTCATTTTTTGGTTTTTATTTTCGTCACGACGCGCAACTTAGCGAAAGTCTCGTGTGACCTTGTTTGAGCGTTCAAGTCTGTCGATACAAGGAGCGAGAACTTCCTTGTGACATTCGTTCGGATTAGAGACAGAGTCTCAGTAAAACAAACTCACCTTGGACATGTAACACTTCTATCTGGATCGCTAGACAATCTTGAAAAGCTGCACTTACTCCAGAATACAGCTATTTTGTGATGAAAGCGTTTTTTGTGATCGAAGCTATAGGGAGAAATTACTAGACCTTCCCATCTTGGTCATCGATCAATATTCTAATCATTGAGGTGGTGAGAATTTGCTCCGTAGTCTCTAATGTTGTTGGCTGTAGCAGCATCAATGACATGAGGGGATTCAAAGCAGAAGAGGACAGCATCTTCCGCAAGCACCCACAAGATGTGCTCCATTTTCTCCCAGATTTTTCGAGAAGGTAATTCATACTGTTCAATGCGATGATGTTATTTTTTCTTTGCACTTCTCAGCATCGATGGGTTTTGGTAGTTATGAAACTATGATAACAGTTTTCGGGGGTCAATCAGCTGTATTTAATCCCTTTCCATATGATGCCGCTGCTGGGCCGACAAGAAGTCTGACCATCTCCTTCTTGTTTCTCAGGTATAAGTCTTGTCGGTAGTTCCGAAGATCATGCTCACTCTTTGGCCATCTAGACATGGTCGAGGTAAGGAGGCCGGTAGATCCATGGTCTCGAAGGTGTTTGATCGCTGAGATCGCGGAGGTGTTCGGGGAGCTAGCGAAGACCAGCACATATCAGAATCATCTGCGGGCTGAATGGTTAGGAGCTCTTCGGAATAGAATTTACTGCAGTACAACCGAGCGATGATCAAGGTATTGGTACGAGTCAAGATGCGCCTGCTGGACGAGAATCGGGAGATGTCCCACAATTGCTGCTGATATCGATGACGACTAAAAATGGAGATAGAAACTCTCAAAAACGGTAGAGAGTTTCCTTTGATCTTAAAGTGAAGGACTATACAGCAGATATATCCTGACGCGCGTCGAGAACATTAAGAAAACGATAAGCAGAAACTCTCACCAACGGAAAGAGAAAAAGAAAAGAGAGCTCAACCAACGGAGGTAGAGAACACTCACAAAGTAAATCCAGCTACCAAATGCCGGAATGAGGATATCCTGTTGGTGCATCTCAGCATAGAAGTCTGGGTAATTGAGATTCTCTTTGATCACCACGACATCCGAAAGTCCTGGTGGAACTTCTACTTGGCCACGACCAACCAGTGTCTGCCAACCATACAAGTTCATTTAGCTTATCGTGACGACGAGAGATTAGATTTTACAAATCACTCACAAGATAGAAAGGGTCCGGCGACCATGGGTTCACTGTCATCTTTTGTTCATTCTCAGCCGGAAGATCCCAACCCCAGGATCTGGGATCGGCTGAGAATATTTAAGAATTATTATTAATGCGGTACAGGAAACGAAGTCAATGAAACATCGTGACTACTGACCTCTGATGGATTCTTCGAGGTCTTTAAATAACCCAGTGTAATCTCGTCGCCCCTGAGAGAAAGAACCTACAAATGAAGTTCAGCCAGAATACATATATGACAGAAGAGTTTGTGAAAAAGAAGTTCTAACCTTGAACAACTGCTTTGCTCAACTTTTGAGACGTCCTTTTGGGTGCGGCAGGCAGCGATTCAATCACTTCGAAGACAGGAACCAGGACTCCACTTTCATAAGAATTGTTTAGCATGTCTGAACCTTTAATTAAATCAGCAAGATTCCTGTGAGTATCTCGGAGAGTGCTGGCGAGAAAATGGAACTAAAGTGAACGAGTTGCGCGGAATATATCAAAAGAAACAACCCAACTCACTGTTGAGAAAGAGCCACAAAGCTAATTGCACCTTCCTCTAGCCAGGGCTGGATTTTATCTTCCCAAGAATGAATAGAATCGGGATGGTGGACGACACAAAGCAACTTGAACTTCTGGCTCCTAATCTTCCACGCCTCAAATAGCTGCTCCCCCCACACAGTCAGCGTATGGTGACAAGTCGTTGAGAGTACAACGTCAATCTGATTCTCTGCACCTTCAACAATAAGATCCTTGAGCAGCTTTTCTTCCCAGCTTGCAGGATAGACAGCTTGAGGAGCGAAGGCATTCAATACGTTGCCCATCTCTCCCCACATAAGTCGGTCACGTCGATAGAACTTGGTGTTGACGTATTCCGAGAGCTGAGAAAGAGTCCAGAGAAAACCTGCAAAGACTTCTTCGTGAACCCCTGGAACATCGATGGTTTGAGTCAGCGAAAGAATCCTCGCACAGCCAACGATGAAAACAACACTCACCACCAGCTTCCTCGACGACGACGTTGAACATTCTTCTCTTTGGTGGATCACCAAACGTATGAATGAAGTCGTGATGGTAGTTGAAGAAGACGTCCTGCGAGAACTTAGTGTCTTGAATGAAGAAAGCGAGGATATACATTGAGAGAGCACCGCTGCAGGCGAGCAGCAGACCCAACAGTCGTAGGCAGGAAGGCATTGAACTAACATTCAATTGTTTGAGAGTTGAAGATGTGAAAGGTGGAAGCGAAACACTCCTGATTGTAATCATAGGTTGATTGCGCCTCGACTGTCACCCAAGCATTGATCCTGCAAGGTCGCTGATGTGTTTGTTTTGGTGTCATCAGGGGTAACAAAAGAAATTAAGATAAAAAAGCTGTAGAGACTTCATCAGTGTCTTGTTTTAGTTGACAAGCCCAGGTTTGCAGGTTGCTAAGTCGCAAAGCTTCTAGCGAATTATTGAACGATTGCTGTAAACCGTAGGTGGCATATCAAAACTATCCGCTCAAACCAGACTGAAAAAAATTTATTCAGCTTTTGAGCCTTTAGCAGCAGCTTCCTTCTAAAATATTAAAAGTATTGATGAGAATCAAAATCAGGTCAGTCATTGGAAGGCACTTCAAAGCACATGGCGGTAACTTACTGCTGCTAAAATGACCTTGACTTGGTGCATCGGGTCGAGTTCTTTGACTGGTTGTCTGTAAGATCCACCCAGGCGGTCAGAGAATGTGAAATACTGGACAAAGAGCCGAAAATCATATGAGGTTAATAAGGGTCTCAGCAAAATGGAAAGAACTCAAGACTGACTTGACCGTAGTTAACAGTAAAGTATAAGTGATGAAGAGTGTGGTGCGATGGGCCGTTGATGACCTTCTCGAAGATGTGGTCCGTGATCAGCTCGGAGTCGTGGATGAAAATGGACCAGAACTGGATAGGAATGTCAGCTCAGGTCTTCCAAAGAAACATTGCGATGTCACTCACGTTTACAAAGACGAACAATCCCAGGTAGAGGTACTTATTAAGGGGGAAGAGGAAGGGGAATACGTGATACGGAACGCTCTGCGCGTATCCATCGACAGGGTGGAACGCGTGGGAGGCGAAAGGTGTAGGAATAACCCACTTATGATGTGGCTTGTGAAGTGTTTTGTAGAGCAATGGGTGGTGGAGCCATCGGTGGACCCAGTAGATGCCGGTGTCGGTAAAGAGGAGGAACAACGGAACACTGAGGTTGAGCGCCGATGTCCGTGAGCATGGCGAACTAAAAGTAGAATAAAATCACAGATTCACTCACCTCAGAATAGTGTACGTCCAACCCATATCACTGACGTTCTCGTAGAAGTTTCCGTAGCCTCTGGCTTCAGCGATAAACCAAGGCAGAGTCATGATAGTGATCCACGGGAAGGCATTCATGCTGCACATAATTTCCTGCTTAACCTGGTTCTTGAGGAACCTTGGGTGCAACATCATATTGTGGTCGAAGATGTAATAGTACGACAAGCCGGCAAAGAGAAAGTACAAAACGTTGATTCCGACCCAGGTGATACCGAAGAGAGAGATTGCCTGCCTGACAATGTAGTCTCTCGGCCATGCTGAGACGGACTCAGAGATGACTTCGCCCAGAGGAGGGTGTGGGATGTACTTGAGGACGGACGATGAGATTATTGAGGTTGAGATGTTGGTAATTGGGTCGAGCACAGTCGATGGGACGAACGAGGTCGACGGCAAAAGTGTGGCGTAGACATTGTCGAGCAAGTACTCGTCGAACTGTTCGAGGATGAAATCCATTCTGCTGAGATCGAGGACGGAGTTGCGATGGATCTATAAGCGTGATTTTTGAATACCGATGCTAGAGCAGAAACATCAGTCAGCAAAACACTATCTTCAAGCAGCTCAAATATTGTCCCCTTTCACCAACAGGGAATTCTCAACTCACAGGCTGTTGCACAGAATCGGTAAAGCCAGCATAAAGTAGTATCGTAACGCGTTCGAATGATATTATGCAGTTGTATTGAGGGTTCAAATAGCAAAGCAAACAGTGAGTATTTACGCGCCATGCAAACGAGAAGCAAATACAGCGAGCTCGACTTACCTACAAAATTTGTCGTAGCGATGAGAATCTAACGAGGACTCTAATGGGGTTAAATGAAGGTGGGAGATGACGGGCAGAGATCTAAGGCTGCTTCACTGGGCTCTATTTGCCTCTGGAAGTTCAGCACTAAACAGCGTGAGAATAGCAGCACAAAGTCGACCCACTTTCGATGCGATTTTTCTTAAATTGTCGTAAATTATGTGACGTCTCACAGATTGTCGGAAATGATTGCTCTGTTAGTGTTTTGAAGATTAGTTGATTTAAGTCACGGAGAAATGACTTTTTTTTGGCTGCCTTCGAACATGTAGAGGGTTTGTTTTCTTCGGCAAAATACTCCGTGGATGTGCGGCCACTCTCTCTTGGGTCGGCGGTAAAAGGCTTGATATGCGACGGTATACTTGCGTAAGATGTAGAAGAAAACATGAAGGGTGGTCTTCAAGGACAACAAGATACAGCACCTATCCTATACATGTCATCACTTCATCCACGCTTCCACTACGCGGCGAAAAAGTCATCCAGCTCTGGGAGCTCGATACTCTTCGCCATGATCTGCCAGAACCGCAGCTTTTCGCCTGGTTTAGGGACATAGAGCTTAGGCAAAAGATGCCTTGGAGTCGGTTCGCCTGGTTCAGCTGCTAGCTTGACGTTTTCCTCTTCACCCATCAAAGCCGTTCTAAAAAAAACAATAAATGAAGTGTCAGCTCGATGTTATTGAAAGTAGGCGGAAAATAAAAAGGATAGAATCTCACGAAGTTCCATCGACTCCCGCCTGCTGCTGTAGTCGAGCTGCCGTCGCAGCCTGTTCACGGATTCGAATTTTCTCCCACTGAGCCTTCTTGTTCTTCTCATTCAGCTTGGCCATTACGTCCTCCTTCTGCTCCGCACGGTTGATCTTCTCGTTTATCGCAATCTCCTGTTCAATCTCAGTGATTTTCTGCTGAAGCTGAACTGACTCTTCTTCGTCTTGTCGACTCATCGCCAGCTTATATTCAGACTTCAACCGACCAACCTCCATCTTTTTCTCTCGAAGAGAAAAGGTTGGACCTTTCTTTTCCAACATAGTCCGGACTTCCGCCTGCAAGTTTTGGAAAGCAAAGCGTGAATTTAGAACGGCAAACAGCAATGCTAAAATGCTAGAACGGATGGCTCGTGTAGTTACCTCGGTTAAAGCTCTATTTCTGAGTTTCTTATTCTGTTTATATTTAGCAAGTAGCGCTGAAGGTGTTGGAAGTCTCTGCTTGTCGTTGTCCACCGTAAGCTTCCATCGTGTGAATTCATCCTTGGTAAAAATGAAGAAAGAGGATTAGGCTTGTAAAAAAGGGAAGAGAGAAACGATATCATGGAGCTCACAGCGGTGAAATTAGAGTTCGAGACCATATCCATCTTCTGTAGTCGTTCATAGCTCCCGTATTTCATTTTCAACATTCGGGATTCCATTTGATTCTCCAATTTGTACGGCTGCAACTTGTCTCCAGAAGCACTGAATTCCTCAACGCCTGAGATAGAAGGTGAGGAGCTGTCAGTTCGAAGTCTAAGTCGAGAAGCCGTTTTGAACTAGCGAAGGAGCGGCTCACCCGTGACCTGGCAGATTCTATATCGGATGGGCTTTCCTGGTTCAAGCAGGCCAAACCTCACATATGACCCTAGATATCAGCGAATCAATTCCGGGCGGTTAAAAGCTGTAGCGCTGAGTCGATGTGAGAAACGCATTGGACTCACCTTTGACCCAGTCCTCAAACCACGGTTTGTGCAGATGTTCAGCAAGGGCTTCTCTTGCTAGACGAACTTGAGCTAAATCTTCAATCTTTAGTGACTCCTCCGAAGTGGCCTTGGTCAATTTACGGTCTTCGTCTTCTGAACCGGACACTTCAGCTTCTGAGTCGCCTTCGTCGTCGGAGCCCTTGAAAGAACCATCTGTCTTTTGTTTTGGAGTCTAAATAAATATTACAAAGGAACCTTTGAGTAATGAGGAAAATGGCATGCGGAGGGTGAAGTTGACAAGCTCTCACTTTGTTGCTCTGCCTATTGCTCTTCTCGACTCTCTTACGTCTCAGATCTTCCAACTTGGCAGTCTTTTCTTTCGTCTTTCCTGTCAAAGTATGTTGTCCTAGACATGGGCAGAAAAAAAGGGTCAGGTTCATCCGTTGTCAAACGTTCGAAGCCTACCACTACTGGTAAGAAGCTACTCACGTTTAGCAGCTTTAGAGACGGTATCAACCCCTCCCCTGTTGTTCGAAAGCATAGCATCAAGGGCCTGCTTATCAAGTTGCTTCTGCCTCTGTTCCAAACGCTCAGCCAAGATCTCTTCGCGCTCCATTTCGTTCATGTTCATGAGCCTGCAGCCAACGAAAGAATCCTCTCGTTCCCCGTCAGAGAACAGAGCCTTATAAACAGACAACCAGGGAGATCTTACCTATCCCTATCGTCCTCATCTTTGTACTTGCCCTCAAGCGGGTACTTGTTGAAGTAGTTGTCATCCTCATCGTCGTCTTCACTCTCCATGTCGACGTCTTGCTCTGATTCATCTTCGTCGTCTCGTCTGATACCAGCAGTAGGGAGAAGAGTAAAGGTTAGATCAGCAACAGTCCAGTGAATACCATAAACAACGTAAACGAGGGATAGAGTCTCACCTGGATCGTTTCGAAGAGCCACCTTTCGACGATTGAGTTGAACGTTTCTTCTTGTGACCGCTGCCATCGTCCTCGGCTAGAGCAAGAAGTTCTTCTTCGAAATCGTCGTCCATCCTGAAGGCGCGCTGGGCTGGAAAGAGGGAATCGACTTGGTTGGGAGAAGGCCTTCGATAGGAAATTGAGGCAAGGAAATGTCGGAGGCTCGACCTGGGGCAAATGAAGCTGTCACTTAACGACAACAATCACCAAAATTGACCACTAAAATTGACAGCAAGAATGACAAGGTAACTAAGGCTGTTCTATTGGTGTTAATTCTTCGGGATTTGGCTCTATGACAGGTTCCACAGGGACCATATAGGCACTAATACTTTTCTTGGTCTTTCTCCCCCTTCAGACATGCTAAGAATGCCCACTCTTCCCCTGTATTCTCCCATTTTGAACGGTCTCAGCTTCCTTGTAAGTATAATTGTAGCACTTAGTGAGGAATCCTTGTTCATAAAGGCTAAGTCGCACGTCTCTACTTATCCTAAACGCAGATGGTAGCAAGAAGGTATGTTTTGGTAAGCAGCCAGCCCATTGGTTCTATTCTGATTACCTTTTTTCGATCGATAGCAACGTCTTGGAGCTGAATCGATGCGGAAGTTCGACTCATGCAATCTTTGCCTGAACCAAGTTAGAGAGCCAGTGTCATGTAAAGATGGACACTTGTACTGTAGAGTGAGTGCCTTCTTTTATACCCACTTGTGTATCAGATGTCTTTAGCAGTTGGACCATTCGCAGGAATGTATTCTAGAATCGCTGCTGTCGCAAAAGAAGGCGATCAAAACCCACAAAGCAACACTCGAACGCCTTTTGAAGGAAGAAGAGGAACAGAAGGAAGAAGCAAGATTAAAAGCTAGGGAGCGTGTTCTGCTTGATTTCGAGAAGTCGCAGTTTGGGCTTGGTAACAAGCTGGGAGCTTCAGGCTCTGGCCCTACTAAAACTACTAGCGAAGAAGGTGGGAGAAAATTAGTCTTCAAAAGAAGTGGGCAGTAACTCACTCTTTTGTTTTAGCACGTGGTACCAAGAGGAAATTCGAGTTTGACCAGGAATCTATGGACAAAGCTGCGCTCGACGCTGAGAATGCCGCTCTGGCGAAGATTGAAGCTGAACAGGTAATAACCGTCTGATGACCAGTTTATTCCAACGTAGAACTCATCCTTGTCATTTGATGGCTGCTAGGCAGAAGCACGCAAAGCGAAGCTTCCAGCCTTCTGGCTTCCATCTCTTACACCGGAAGCAGGCAAGGCCGCAAAGCCGCTCAAAGACATTAAGCTTGAAACGCAATGCTACGCTGGAAAGTTTCCCCATGCAATGTCCCTCAAGGAACTCATCACCGTCAAGTTCACGCCTGACTCGTCCTCCACATCCAGCTCCCTGCCGCCTTCAGCACCAAAGACAAGCATTTGTCCTTCGTGTAGCAAAGAGTTAACAAACTCATCCACTGCAGTCTTGATGAAAGGATGTGGACATGTCACTTGTAAAGTGAGTCCATCTTTCTAGCTGTTGCAACATCTTTCCTTGCCATTGCTGACTGATTGTTTGTCCGTAGTTGTGCTCTGACAGAATCGTTAAGCCAGGCAAACAATGTGTTGTCTGTGAAGCGAAAGTATCTGCGAAGGATCTCATACAGTTGGTTAGAGATGGTGAGTTACAACAACTGTCTTTTGGTACCAGTAGTGTCAGAGCTGATGCAAGCTTACCTTCGATTGCGCAGGTACTGGTTTCGCCAGTGGTGGGCAGGCTGAAGCTGTATCAATTGGTGTGGCTTATCAATAGGAATATTAATTTCCTTTTCTGAAGGTTATGAGATGTATGTTTGTTTCACTAGCACCGGGCCGTCTTCACTCGAATGTTGGAATGGTGAAATGACGAGGAGATGGCTAGATTGCAAAGTCGCAGTAATTCGTGAAAAGCAAGTCCTCAAATTTGTAGCTTCATAGTCTCAAATACCTCTGATTCTCAACGAAGGGCTGACCCCAACCTTGCCTCAAGAAGGCGAGAGACGCGTTTAATCATCTGTGGAGTTGTCAATGTGCGATCTGACTTCTCCTGGCCTGAAAACCTTGGGGTCGAGGGCGGTCGTTTCAATCATTGGGTACTTTCTACCAATACCAAACCCATAGATGAACAAGGCCCATTATGAGAAAGCAGAACATTGCACCTTGCTGTCAACATAAGGTCCATCGCAAATGTAGTCAGACGACGACTTCTTAAAGCGTAGCAGATGATTCATCCTTCGGAGAAAGTTCCCCACATAGTAGTGAGCATGACCAGACCAAGAGTCATTACCTGAGTAGAAAAGACGACAAAGCGGTCAGAAGCCGTGAAATGATGGAAACAGAGCCAATGCAACTTGAACGAGCCTTGCTTTTCTTCTGATATAATCTGAACCAATAACTACCTAGTCAAATCGTATTTCCATATTTTCTTAATGTGTTCAGGTTAACAACAAAGTAAGAAGGTGTCAGAGTCACGCAAGGATCTCAAACAGCGTTGCAAAACAGAGATGTTTCGCTGAAACCCAACAAGAACGCCTAGATACTCCAATTCTACGAATACTGCTACGATTCTTCCGGATAATCCAAAAGCGGAGAGAGAAGTTTGATGGCTGTAGTGAGTGGAGTCCTGAAGACGCGCATCAAGCGAGTTCTTTCTGATCTTGTCTGTGCAATCTGGAGAAGACGAGTATTTCCCCCTTAGCGCTTTCTTTACATGTTTTCATTGAACCTTGTTAAATCTCATCATTGTGTAGATATCATTGTAGCTGGCCGACTGGTACCAGAGTTATGAGCAAAAGCGAAAATAGGCACCAGACGCTCAACGCTTGATCTGGCTGCGCGACTTGAAACGAAGTTAGCTCCTGTGGTTTGTATCTCGCCGTTCAACACGATCCGTGAACGACATCAGGCTCTCAGGTTTATCTGAATAGGTATCTCCAGCAGAATATCAAGGGGAAGAGAAGCATCGACGTGAATACTGTTCCACTATTTTGGTATTTCCTTTTAATTAAAATCTAGCCTAATCAATTCTTGCTGGCTGCTTTCAAACACCTTGGGTTCAAAAGCCCTCTGTTGGTCGAAGTCGTCCCTGGACAGCACGTCGTATTTCCCTATGGTGGCTATAGCTGCAGCCATGTCAGAGATGGATCCATTCAGGACATACCTGGTCTCCCAGCTGGCCAGCCTGTCCTCCTCGCCGCCCTCTTTCCCGTTTCAAGCAACCTCGCCGCCTATGATCCCCCCTTACACTGGGCCAGGAAAGGACGTGTCGACCGATGCCATCTACTCTCACTTGCAGGCGATATCTCAGAGGTTATGGGAGGCTGACTGTAGGGAGAGGATCGCTCAGGTCGGGGTAGCGCCTTTAGCTAGCAAAATACCAGGTACTAATGCCCAACCAGTGACTACCCCTTCCCCATCCGCTTCTTCGACGACGAGCTACCCTTCATCAGAGCTCTTGACTCCAGATGGATTCCCTTCGTCTTTCCCACCTTCGTATCACACAAATGCCATCCGAGCACATGCCCAATCTCTCCACCCATCACTCTCTAGTCCAGGCGCGGTTTCACCGGTCTCTATCCTCACAGCAGGCGGTAATATCAACTCAGGTGCATATGAAAGTGGCCTGAGCGCAGTGGAAGAGCTCAGGCTGCTTCGAGCTCAGGTCCAAGACAGTCAGTCCAACCTTCACTCCTTCCGCGTTGCTCATGACGAGGTTTTAATTTTGATCCACAAATTTTGATATCTTCTACTCTACAGTTGCCAGAGTCTGTAAAGCTGTTGCAGCTGGTGATCTTACACAGGTGAGTGTAGCTTAGAATATCCAGAGAAGGGATTTCGAAGAGCTCACCAAACATGCATTTGTTTAGAAAATCGTTGTTCCAGTCGAAGGCGTGGTCATGATTGAACTAAAGGAAATTATCAATACCATGGTAGACAACCTGCAATTGTTCGCTGTAGAAGTCGAAAGAGTTGCTCTGGAAGTCGGGTAAGTAACCACGAGCTCGCGCTCGGCAACCTAGAGTGTTCATTTGCTAACTCAAACCTTGTATCCAAAAGAACTGAGGGAAAACTTGGTAAGGATCGACCGTTGGACAAAGAATTGATTCGAGTTCTAACTATTCTTCCCGTCCCGGCTAAATAGGTGGCCAAGCTCACGTCGAAGACGTCCAGGGAACTTGGAGAGAACTCACAGCCGTCATCAACAAGCTAGTTGGAACACTTACAAATCAGGTCAGAAGTATTGCTAAAGTCACAACTGTAGGTCCTGCTCATAGCTTCTGCACTGTTTCGAACCTGACTCTAACGCTTCGTCTTTTGTCACCTTCAGGCTGTGAGTGCCCTGCTGCGGCAATCCAAAAGACGTATCTTTTCGGCAAACTGACCTCCTCTTTGTCACAGGTCGCATTGGGAGATCTCAGTCAGACTATTGATGTTGAAGCCAGCGGGGAAATTTTGGATCTAAAAAATACGGTCAATGTAAGTACCCTTACCGGAGATTGGCCGCTCTATATCCCAAAGACTCACTTTCTATCCCTGTTTTGATACTTGTACCACTAGAACATGGTTAAACAACTACGGCAACTAGCAGATGAAGTCTCTCGTGTTGCGCTCGAAGTCGGAAGTCAAGGTAAACTAGGTGGCCAAGCTGTCGTGAATGATGTCGAAGGTGTCTGGAAAGAATTGACACTAAATGTGAGTACCAACAAGTGCAGTGTTAACGGTGCAGTCTACTCATAAGCGACATATGTTCCAGGTCAATCGAATGTGTTCTAATCTAACTCAACAAGTACGAAGTATTGCTGGTGTCACAACCGCTGTCGCAAAGGTCAGTAGTTTATTCTCACTTGACGCTCTTCCATTACCTGCAATTGAACACTCACTTTTGCAATTGACAGGGTGATCTTACGATGACTATTGATATTGAAGTCGAAGGTGAAATGGCAACTCTCAAGGAAACAGTGAACCAGTTAGTTTGCCATCGCAGCCGGCCCGTGTGATTTGCGAGATCTGCGTTTCTTACTGACCATATTAATGTGCTCCAGGATGGTTGCTCAACTTACAATGTTTGCAAGAGAAGTCACGAGAGTGGCTCTCGAGGTCGGGTGAGTGGTTTGCGAATTCAATTGGAACTTTAACCTTTTTGGATCTGACGCCAGTTGCGTGCCGTCGAACAGAACTTATGGTCAACTCGGTGGTCAGGGTTCGTTCGGCACCATTTTCTGATATCCTATTCATATGAAATGAAGTAGTTAACATCTCTTGGTTTCTTCTTTCAGCCGTGGTCGATGGTGTCGAAGGAACATGGGCGGATCTTACTACCAACGTCAACAAAATGGCTGCTTCTCTTACCAATCAAGTGCGAGATATCGCGAATGTCACCAAAGCTGTCGCTCGTGGTGATCTCACCAAAACTGTCAGTGTCGATGTCCAGGGAGAGATCTTGGACTTGAAGTTGACCGTCAACGAGATGGTTGGGCAACTCACAATTTTGGCTCAGGAAGTTACGAGAGTGTCACTTGAAGTTGGTACATACGGTGAATTGGGAGGTCAAGCTGTGGTGCATAACGTTGAAGGTGTTTGGAAAGCTCTGACGGATAATGTCAACCATATGGCTCTGAACTTGACAACTCAGGTACGAAGTATCGCGGTCGTGTAAGTCGTTCGTCTGCTACTTTGGCAATTTCTTTCAACTTCTCACAGAACACAACTCAAATTTAGTACTACTGCCGTCGCAGCTGGTGACCTCACAAAGACGATTGATGTTCACGCCAGCGGAGAAATCTTGCAACTCAAAGTTCGTTCCCTACTGCCTACATTTCATCGTCTCAACATCTTACTCATCGAGTGTATCTCAAACTCTATAGAACACTGTCAATAACATGGTGGAGTCTTTGAACAACTTCAGTTCCGAGGTCACTCGAGTCGCCAAAGAAGTCGGGACCGATGGCAAACTTGGCGGAGTTGCTAAAGTCGAAGGTGTGAACGGTGTCTGGAAGGACTTGACGGATAATGTCAAGTAAGTATGGTATCAATGAGGGCTTTATATCTCACTAATATCTTCATCCATCGTAGTGCCATGGTAGGAACTCTCACAGTTCAAGTCAGAACAATTGCCCACTCTACTACAGCTGTAAGTGGACAGTCGCGATATCTTTTGATCTTTATTCTTTAATCTAATGGAATTTCGTAATCCAGGTCGCGAAGGGAGATCTTACTCAGAAAATTGTCGGTGTCTCTGCTCAAGGGGAAGTCATGGACTTGGTCAACACGATCAACAGCATGATTGACTCCCTAGCCATCTTTGCTGCGGAAGTCATCTTCGTTGCCAGAGAGGTTGGAACTGAAGGTAAACTTGGAGCTCAGGCAAAGGTACAGGACGTTGAGGGAACCTGGCAGGAAATTACATCTAATGTAAACACCATGGCAATGAAGTAAGTGGCCCTAAAAGATGTTTTGCAATCGATTTCTGTTCTAAATATCATGTTTATTTTGTAGTTTGACGTCTCAAGTTCGAGCTTTCGCTCAGATCTCAGCAGCAGCAACAGATGGTGATTTCACTCGGTTCATCACGGTCGAAGCCTCAGGAGAAATGGACTCTCTCAAAACCAAGATAAATCAGATGGTCTTCAATCTGAGAGAGAGTATCCAGACCAACACTGCAGCCAGAGTTGTTGCAGAAGCGGCCAACAGATCGAAATCTGAATTTTTAGGTGAGTCCAGCTCCAAATTTTATTTTATTTTCCGATTCTGACCCTACTTCCATCTGCCCATTAGCCAACATGTCTCACGAAATTCGAACTCCAATGAACGGTATCATTGGTATGACGGTCCTTACGCTTGAGAGTGAGCTGACGAGGCAGCAACGAGAGAACTTGACAATCGTGTCGACACTGGCTAGCTCCTTACTCACAATCATTGATGATATTCTGGATATTTCGAAAAGTGAGTCTTGAACCGTCTGCGTCCTAACCTCTTTTGTTCGACAGGCATGTCTGACTGCTTTGGTTTGTGTTGTAGTCGAGGCTGGACGTATGGTTATGGAACAAATTCCCTTCTCCTTCAGAGGATCAGTATTCGGTGTACTCAAAACTCTTTGCGTTAAGGCAGCTCAAAACAAACTTGATCTTATTTACGACGTCGACCCCAACATTCCTGATCAGTTGGTTGGAGATCCTCTGAGGCACGCTCGGCATTATTCTATTCTCGCGACGTCAATAACTGACCCACGATCTTCTTACAGATTACGCCAAGTCATCACAAACCTTATCGGTAACGCGGTAAAGTTCTGCAGCAAGGGTCAAGTCGCCCTCAGCTGTCGCCTGGTGGAAGTTGTAGATGGTTTCAGCGAGATTGAGTTCTGCGTAGCGGACACCGGTATCGGTATCAAACAAGACAAGCTTGACGTCATCTTCGACACTTTCGCTCAAGCCGATGGCTCAACAACAAGGAAATATGGTGGTACTGGTCTTGGATTATCAATCTCGAAGCGTTTAGTCTCGTTGATGCACGGTCGATTATGGGTCGAAAGTGACGTGAGTAATCTGTCTCTTATTTGGAGGTCTTGCGCTAATTTTTTTTAATTTTGTTTTACTCTCTCGTAAAGTACGGTAAAGGTAGTCGATTCTACTTCACTACCAAAGCGGAGATCAAGGAGAACTCGTCGGAAGTCATTCTGGAAAAACTCTCACCTTGGTCTCAGAGGAATATCCTCTTCATCGATTCTCTTGGTGACACAACCGATGTTCCAAGTATGATTAGCCAGTTGAACCTGAAGCCTATCGTCATACACTCAGTCGCAGAGGTTGGAGACGCTCCAGGCGCCGATGACAACAAACCTTCATTCGACACTGTGATTGTCGACACCCTCAGCGTTGTACGTCACTATTATCTCGTGTTTCTTTATTACAGCAAATCTAATGTCCCTTTCCTCTCTGTTCAGGCTGAAAAACTGAGGGAGATCGAACACCTTCGTTATATACCGATTGTCCTGCTTTCGCCAGTGAATAACAAAATCCCTATCCCCCCACCGTCACCTTAACGACTGACGCTTCTCATTGTTCATTTTTATAGACTATAAAGCCTGCCAACCCTCTCCCACCTTTCTTCAACCTTCCGGAAGCTCGACGTCGACTGCTAGCTCTCCCTCCTTCTCATGACGAAATTCTCCCACCCATCCCTATGAAGAGCTGTCTTGACATGGGCATCACATCTTATATTACTACTCCAACCTCCATGCAACACCTCTTCAACGCGCTGCTACCTGCGCTAGAATCCCACACCTCGATATTACCGGATCAGACAAAGGATGTCTTGCTGGATATTCTGTTAGCAGAGGACAACAAGGTCAACCAGAAACTTGCTGTAAGGCTGCTGGAAGGCTGTGGCCACAAAGTCGAGATTGCAGACAATGGACAGAGTGAGCACTTCTCTGCTTCACTTCAAATGGATTCTTTCTAACCGTTTTCGTCATCGTAGTCGCCATTGATTTCTTTAAAGCGCGCCAGAAAGAAGGCAGACCATATGACATTATCCTTATGGATGTTTCTATGCCGACGATGGGAGGTATTGAGGCAACAGGAATAATTCGTGAAGTCGAACAGGCCGAAGGGTATATCAGGACGCCGATCGCTGCTCTGACGGCTCATGCTATGTTGGGTGACAGGGAGAAATGCTTGAATGCTGGAATGGATGAATATGTAACGAAACCATGTAAGTTTCGCTCGTTGCTGCTCTTCTGTGTTGATATCAGCGATGACTCACCTTCGCTTGTGTCCTCTAGTGCGACGAGCTGACTTATTAGGAACAATAGCTAAGGTTATGCAGGCGAAGGAGAAGGAGGCAAAGGAGAAGGAAAGGCGTATCTTGATGCAGTAGCGTGTTGAATTTTGGTGCCGTGTCTTCGCAACGTCTTGTTCATTTCATTTCATTCTTCTGGTCCGAACCTGTTTCGTCAACTGTAACTTCTTGAACTCGAGCGATTAGATCCCACTGTATTTGTAGTTCCTTAGTTCCTTAGTCCCTTTGTATCATACCCGCTCTCAGTTTCTTATGATAATGTCCGTCGCAAGGGAGTTAAGCAAAATCACAGGACAGCTCCACCTGTCCTGTTGTCTTCTGCCAGCCGCCCAAACCCCAGCGCTACAAGTTCATTTGCTGTTCTTTCTGCTGGATTTCTAGTCCAAGCCTCGTGCTAGTAATCAAAGCTCGTCCAACGCACTGATAAACCTTAACTTTATCCACGTTGTTTTGAGTTTCCATAAATTGCTTGCCAGGATTCCAAAGGTATGCGAGCTTCTATCACTGGGACGTTACTAGATCTAATCATGGAGTTACTGGTGCATCTTCTAGCGGTCCAATGGAAACTAGTCCCTCGCTGTGCAGCGTGTTGGACAAGAGGAAAAACAGAACTTGTCTGCAGTGAGCACTTGCGCAGAAGATCTCAGTCTGGCAGTACGCAGTTCCCTTGTACGTCTCTCTCGTCAATCTGGACCACATCGCATGGAATCTACGCCTTTCCGAAAAGAACCGGGTTTTTACATAACAGCCCTAATGCAAGCGAAGGTTGACGTAGAACGAGAATCCGGTGGCGTAAAAACATTCAAGTCGGGTTCGAGACGCGTTTCTGCAGGCCCTCTGCCTCTGCAAGCAAGCCACAGCGAAGGACATTTAATTTCCGGCTCATTTGGACCCACGGCTTGATTTGCAAGAGATTAGACACCGTTTCTTTCCGAATTGGAGGGACGGGAGCCCTCTGATTCGAAAGTAAAGTTTGGTCAGTGGACCAACAACAACAAAAACCCAAACCCGCCAGCTCCAAACTTATTCTAAGTTTCACCCAACTTCCCTTCCATAGCATCCTGCTTTCGTTGCTTTCTGGCACCCAACATCTTGGTGCTGGTCATTGGAGTCCAGACGGAGACTGGAGAACTCCCGGCGAATCATCCAGGAAAATAAATTGCTGGACGATCTGAGCGACCCGCCGCCAGGGATCGTACCTGCCCATCACTGCTTAAGTTTTCTTCTTGCAACCCATCGCAACTTCTTGCCGTACTTTGCCTTTCTCATTCGTCTTTTCAAGGTGAGCCCTTGTCTGAAGCTGTGTTTACGCAGCGATTGATTTGTTGGAACCGTGCCCTTGCCCTTGCCCTTGCGAATAGCCAGCAATCACCTGCCATAACTACACATTGCTCTTTGACACTCATATTTCTCGAGAGCTGGACCTTGAGAGCTCATGCATATTGTAGTAATAGGTGAGTATCGAGGTCTGGCTCTTTATTTCCCACCTCGTTGCCAGGAGCGTTTCAACTGAAATCGCGGGCTCATTTCTTTTACTTCCTTCTCAGCATGTTACAAGCTTACCTGGGGTCATTCCCATCCTTGTCCTTTGGACTGCCTATCATTGCTTCAATACCCACCTCAAGTCCCTCAGAGAAGTCCAACATATCATTCAACAAGTCTGAAAGTAGGCTGAAACGCCCAAATCATTCGCGCTCCTCGTCGACGTCATCTCTGCTTTGGACGCGAGAGCCCGCAGTCTTCTACCCTCCATCAAAACCAACAGTCACCTCGTCCCGTCACAGATCAGACTCTACAGGCAGCACCAGGTCAGAGTCACGTCGAACGTCACATGAGACGACGAGGCCGCCTTCATGGGACTCTCAGCGGCGGCCCTCTGTTGTCTCGTCTTGTCCCAGCTCACCAAGAAGCGTCCGTTCGCTGAACTTAGCCAGCACCTCAAATGCTCCATCATCCTCCAATAACTCATCTAAGAAACCAGAGGTTATCTTGCAGCATCGACACGGGCGAAGTCAGTCTTTGACGCGATCGTTCCAGTCTGGGTCAACATCAGCCACAACAACATCATCATCATCATCATCTTCATCTGCATTGCCCGTCGTACACCCTCGGCCATCTTCAGTCTCATCCTCATCCTCCTTGTCGATCTCCAGATCACCACCCACCACACCCACTATAACCGCCCATCGCAAACAGCTGCTCTCACCCCTCCCGGAACGGCCATCGCCTTTAGTTCTACCTGGAAGCACAACACCCACTCGCGCCACGCTTTGGACAACACACGACGATGTACAGAAGGATGCCCTCTTGGAAGAAGATGAGATGGCGAGACGGTCTAGAGGCAGGGCGATGAAGTTGCTCAGGTTCGAAGACGAGGAAGACGAGAACAATGTGCGGGGCGTGGTAGATAGTGGGCGCAGTAGCCCTACGAAGCGAAATCTGCGTGGGAGAAGGATGACTTGGCAGGATGGACCTGTTGAGGGGTGTTCACCTCAAAAGGAGATGCCTAATGTTCTGGGGCTGGAAATGACCACTCCTCGAGCAGGCACCATCCGCTCTCAATCGGTTCCTTTCATCCCTTCTTCCATCACATTCCCCATACTCAATGACCTCGCTCCTTCAATATCTACCCTTGACCGAAGAAACAGTCTCAGCGGTGGTGGTCCCACTCTTGTCAACCCTCAACCCGTCCCACCGTCAACCACTAAAACACACGCCCAAGCTCACGACTTCTTCATCTGGGCATTCCCAGAAAGAACCCCTTCTCCCTCGTCAAACCAGTCCTTCTCCTTCGACTCGACTCCCTCACTGTCATCCTGTTCTGATCTATTCAGTTTCTCCAATTCTACCTCGCACTCGTCGTCTCACCATTCGAGCTCTTCTTCGCTACCATCCTCACGTTCTCCCCACCCATCTCGCCATCATTCCCTTTCTTTCTCTCTTATACCGACTCTCACGTCATCAACTTCCTCACTCCTCTCACCTGCTGCTGTCCTGTCACCAACGACATCGCACAACAGACCACAACGATTCGAATCATCCAAGCAACTCCCTCCTCATTCCAAACTCCTCCGACTCCCGCGAACGTACTCCCTTCAGAACTGTGCTGCAGCCGCACCTTACAGTAAAGAGGATCCCCTTCGCAAAGGTCGCGGGAGCAGTGCTTCGCTGTCGCAAGGTGGAAGTCTGAGTCCCTCTGGCAGCAATGCGGAGCACGAGGAGGAGGAGGACGACTTTCTGGCCTTTGGCGACATGTAAAATATCTATCTCTTGGAGAGATATCTGTAAGAGTTGTGACAATCAGTAGTTTTTCTTTTCCTTTGTTCGTTGTACCATAGTCTCTGTCTCATCTCTGTTTGTTGCATGGCTCTATACCGTTCTGTTTTTGTTCTATACACCCTGTCTTCTTTCAGCAGCTCTATTCTGTATCTCTGTTCTCCATCTTGTTGCTCCCATTCCAATAATCTGAGCAAAATTGAGACAAGGACGCTTGACAGCCCTTTGTTTACACCGCCGCGCGCCGATTTGTGGTTCGATTTCAGCACCGCTACGCCACCGTATAAAAATCAACCCACTGGCGGAATGGAATCTCAAATTCAAGCAGTCATTTCCTCAAGTTTAAAGGTATAACTCGTCTGCACACTGTCCGAGGAAATCATAACACAAGCTGACTCTTTCCGATGTTTGCTTGTGAAAAGGTCGTTCAAAAATGGCTTCGATATCCTCACCAGATGCTCTCAGGTCACGAACGGCAGCCAAAGCAACTGGGCACTCAGCAGCTCCAGCTAATGGCAAGAGTCCAGCTGCTGCCAGTGGGAAGGGACTTACTTGGGCTATCACTGAGGAGGGAAGAAAGAGGGATATCGCCAATGACACTCATTCTACGTGAGTGTTTTGAGTTGCTTTGAGAGCTGGGCTGTTGCTGACTTGATATGAGTAGTTGGGAGTTTGGTGGGCCACCAGGAGTTACAGCCATGATGATTGGTTTCCCGTTGCTCATGTGTAAGTCTTGGATACTACCCCCTTTTCACACGCTGCTTTGCTTAAATGTCTGCGCTGATGCTCCGGTTAACCTAGACTACCTTTGGATCTGTCTCTGGTTCAACGGAGGAAAATTCGTATATCCAACCTCAGTCGATGACATCAAACCTTTCTTCCAAAGAATGGCGTCTCACGTCTACAATGTGAGTTCTTTATTTTGCACGCGTCCCATGGGTTTCGCTCTGCCCTTCTCTATTTTCATTTTGGACCGTCTATCTAAGCGTGCATGCTGATCGTGTTTTTACTCACCAATCATCAGGACGCATACCCTTCAGCTAAAGCTTTCGCAATTTACGAAGGTCTGATGGCCTTCCAGCTCGTCCTCGCGTTCACCATGCCAGGCCTCAAGATATACGGTCAACCAGTTCCATCTCTGAACTACCAGAGGCTTCCGTACGAGTGTAACGCATTGGCGTCATTCTATGTCACCATGATCACCGCTGCTGCTCTCCACATTTCCGGCATCTTCAACCTTGCAACCATCATCGATTATTACGGAGAGCTGCTGACTGTTGCTATGGGCACTGCTATTATTTGTGAGTAATTTCCTAGCCTGTGAATCTTATGACGATGGCATTGTTGGCTTGACGCTGATCGAGTTATCGGTTGCGTCTGTTGATCCTTGTCAATACAGGCACTTTTGTCATCTACTTCGCCGCCGTTTGGTTCAACTTCGGTGGTAAACCAATCCGAATGTCAAATTATTTCGTTTACGAGTGAGCATCCATCGACAGCCTGTATAATGGCGGTGCTTCCAACCAACTGACTGACTTTGCCCTCGCACTTGCTTAGTCTGTTCATGGGTGCTTCCCTCAACCCAAGATTGGGCTCAATCGATCTTAAGATGTGGGCTGAAGTCAGAATCCCATGGGTTCTGTTGTTCATGTTCTCTATCTCTGCCGCATTGAAGCAATACCAGGACATCGGATACGTAACTCCTGTGCGTCCCGTTACCTACTCTTGATTAAAGTCCCTTCTAACTGCTTCCTGCTGGCCACTTTTGCTTCTTACCTCTTGACTTTCAAATCCAACTTTCAACCTGGATCAGAACATGGCCTTCATGGTCTTGGCTACCGGGTTGTACATCAACGCCTGCGCTAAGGGTGAAGAATGTATCCCCGTATCGATGGACATGACCAACGAGAAGTTCGGTTTCATGCTGATCTTCTGGTGAGCGACTTATTTTATCTCCAGAAGGGCGTTTTGTCGCCGGACTTCCTCTCGTCTGACTTTGGACCAAACAATTTACCTTCGTCGTCAGGAACTTGGCTGGTGTCCCATTCACCTACTGCTACTCCATCCTTTACCTTCACAAGACCGACCCAGCCCTATACACCTTTTCAACCCCTATCTATGTCTTCCTCTTTGCGTTGTTGTTGACATCATACTACATCTTCGATACTGCCAACGGGTACGTCATTACTTTCCTTCCTCGTGTCTACTCTTCTCCGTCAGAAGTTGACTTGTTTCGATGCTCAATGGACCTTTCAGCCAGAAGGCAGCTTTCAGAATGAGACTGCAGGGAGACTACAAGCCAAGAAACGCTTTCCCAGCGTTGCCGTGGACGGACTTGAAGGATCCAAAGTATATCGAGACCAAGCACGGCAACAAGTTGCTAATCTCAGGCTGGTGGAAGTACGCCGTCAAGCCAGTATGTTGCTCGTTGGCTCGTCTGATCGTTCCATCTTGTTTGCTGAGGCTTTCCTTAATCTCTTCTCAGCACTATTCCGCTGATTGGGTCCAGTCCCTCTCATGGGGTCTGATCACTGGCTTCTCCACTCCAATCGCATACTACTACCCAGCGTGGTTCATCACCGTCCTTCTGCATCGATGTGGAAGAGATTTTGAGAGGTGTGAGAAGAAGTATGGAGATGAGTAAGTCTGAGTATCGTTCTTTTGTTCCAGTTCCTGTTTTGTAAGCGAGTACGAGAAACTGGGACTGACAGGATAATATTATGTTCGCCACAGCTGGAAGCGATACAGAGAAGGTGCGATTTTATTCCCTATCCCTCTGATGTATCATAAGTTAAGTTCTAACTGATGTTTTGGTTTTGTAAACGCAGTTGTCAAGTGGAAATACATTCCAGGCGTCTATTGAAGAGATAATCGCTGGACCACAACAAAAATAATAACATGCAACAAACTACCACTTGCTTCATGAATCATTTCCGTCTTGGTGTGAATTTTCTAAATGAAGCATCGCTACGCATACGAGTAGACACATAGAGATACCTTACCTTTGTTTTTTTGTTGGTCTTCTGTCGCTGTCGTTGTCTATTCATATTCCATCGCAAAGCATACGACTTGAGGTTGAGAGTGTAATTAGGATAACAAACAAAACTTGCAGTCCGTTACAGAACCAGGAAGAACTCAGCGGTGTCGTCAACTGCTCGCAACTTCGCATCTATTTGACTAGTATTTGCGGCATTCACTTGCAACTTAGCGCATTGATTTGGTGGTTTCGAAACACAAAGCTGAGATAAGCCTGGTTGAATGTCATAAGAAATATCTTTCACAACACAACCTGAACCATCCTAGGCCTAAATACTCCGAAAATTTTGCGATTTATCTGAGAGTGAAAGGACGAATTTTCGGTGTTTAATCGAAAAGTCTGTTGAGAAAATGAAGTGGGTTAATAATGATGCCAACGGTAGAACACAAAATTGAAGTTGGAAGTGAAGGCTGGGAGAGGGATTTCAAGACCATAAAACTGGACGACGATGACCCCCACCCCACATCCATATACCGCAGACTTCACATTCACAACATTCAGTAAACTAAACTCACCCGAAACCCATGTCGTCGTCAGACTCCTCCTTCTCCTCGACCTTCTCCTCCTTCTTCTCCTCAGCAGCTGGGGCAGCACCACCGGCAGCGGCGGCAGCTGGAGCAGCAGAGGAAGCACCTCCAGATGGGACGGAGGCAAGCTTGGCGTTACCCTCAGCAATGAGCTACAGGTGCGGAGAAAAACGAGGACGTCAGCAACCCATCTCTTTGCAATCCATTACTCGGCTTTGCGCTTCGCCTTGACCTTGTCGACTCCTCCAAAATGCTTCTTTGGGGATCAAAGACTTACAGTAGCGAGATCCTTTCCTTCCAACTCGGAGATCAAGGTGTCGAGTCTGGAGTCATCAGCCTCAATGCCGACGGTCTCGAGGAGAGCCTTGATGTCAGCGGCAGATGGGGAGGTCTAGATGCGTTGAGAGACCAAAAGGGGGAAGAAAAGAACCAGAGAACCAGGAGAGCAAGAAGGAAGCACAAAGGAGGAACGAGCGTCAGTTTCAGCTATAGGATTCCAAGAACTTTGGGTAAGTGATTTCGACTCACGTTTCCACCAGTAGCGAGGAGCAAGTAAGCGGCGATGTGCTTCATTCTGCAAGTATCAGTTTAAGCCTAAAAGACAGACAATTGCTTGGAGAGCAGGGCCAAACACTTACTCGCCTGTCCTGTCGAGGCAGCCGCGATAGATTATGTGGCGAAAAAAGTGCAGTGTATAGTTTTGAGCTCGTTTTTCGCACGCTCGAACTGCAATCGCCAGTTTCCTGCCGCGAGACCGTATCAGGCTCAGTTCTGTAGCGTTTCCTCAAGTTTCACTCATCAAGATTCATGTGAGTACACAGATCAGCACGGTTATCAGAGTAATGAAGGGGAGGATTCGATTCGGGTTGGAAAAGAACGGAGGAAATGGATGGGATGGACTGCAACGATGAACGAACTGATGACTGACCAAGTGTTTCTTGCCGCTACCTTCAATCAACTTCATTTCTGAACCTTCAACTACACACCTCCAATGATTCTTCAACAACCTCCGTCCAAAATTGTGCAACAACGACTCTATAACTTGGATTTCTTGATCTCCTACCCCTCAAATCACCAATTCGACGCAACTACATTAACTCTGATCCCCCCTAACCCTCGATCTCCTCCCGAAATTCTCTGTTTGGCATTAATGAACATATAGCATGGCTGACTCCGAATTCACCGACGCCAACACTGCGGCTGAGCTCAAGAGAAAGAGAAACTTCAAGAAGTTCTCTTACAGAGGTGTTGAGCTCAATGAGCTCCTCGATCTCTCCAACGAGCAGGTTAGTAGCAGTTACTTCATTATGGTTGGAGAACTGCCTCGAGATTAGACGAGAGTAATCGTGCAGTGGAGGAAGACGTCGGTGGTGTGATTTTAGGCGTTTGAGTGAGAAGGACGGCAGGAGGCTCAGGCCTTCTATCATATCTGCCCGCCCTGAATAGTTAGCGGCTTATCGTATCCAGCCTATTCAAAGCTCGTTGGGAGCTGGTAGTGGGTCAAGGCGTTCGGGTACATGTCACTAACAACTTTGCTCTTACAATTGAATCTAGTTCATGGAGTTGGTCCACGCCCGTGCCAGAAGACGTTTCTCCCGTGGTCTCAAGAGAAAGCCAATGGGTTTGATCAAGAAGCTCCGTAAGGTATGTAGATGAACTTCTTACCGCTTTCTTACTCGCTTGGACTGACAGCTTCCTTCTCCTTCCCATTCTAGGCCAAGAAGGAGTGCCCACCAAATGAAAAGCCAGCGACCGTCAAGACCCACTTGAGAAACATGATCGTTGTCCCAGAGATGATTGGTTCCGTCGTCGGTATCTACAACGGAAAGGTACGTTTCCTGTCACGCAAATGAGCATTTGTCACTTGGCCTTTCCACCTTGTGTACAGATATGCCTTTTGCTTTTGGAATCTCCTTACTGACTGCTTTGTATTTTATCCGTCTGCCTTCTCACAATTCTCAACCACCCTAATCAGACCTTCAACACCGTTGAAATCAAGCCAGAAATGACTGGTCACTACCTCGCCGAATTCTCCATCTCATACAAGCCAGTCAGACACGGTAGACCCGGTATCGGTGCCACCAACTCTTCCAGATTCATTCCACTCAAGTAAACGTTTTGCTTTTTTGGTTATGGGTTTTGTGATGAGTTGATAGGGGAGAGATTTTATGAGAATCCTTTTCTTTTGCATGATTTTCGAGACAGCGTTGCTGCTGCAAGACTTGAGATTTAGGTGAAATACGTAGGTATCATATGACTACGGCACGTGACGGGTATCTTACGTGACAAGGTATATGACAGAAGGTAGGGAGTGAAAACTTGCAATGCGAACAGCGATAAATGGAAGAGCGGTCACAGCACTGGCACGTCCTGCTTGAAAGTGCTCAATTCTTTCTCACAAAGCTACACGAAGAAAAAAAAATGAAGTAACAATTAGCCTCTCGATATATCGCTCGCAAGTTTAAAAGACGTAAATTTGGACTTACGACCTTCATCTTCTCATTGTCCCAGATCCCACCACCGTCTTCATCGACGTGAACATAGTCAATCTCATCTCTAGGCTGGGCCCATTCCAAGAATTCGAAGAAGAGACACTGAACAATGACAATAACTAACATGATGGCGCCGAAGAAGGGTCCTAGATCTAACATCCTATTCAGACCAAAATACAGACAGAATGAAGTTAGTCGCTTTAGTGTTGCACGGGAAAATTTAATGGAACTGACCTCAGCATTCTTTCACCAATCCTTTTCCATTCACTTTCAACAGCGAGATCGTACACAATCTCTGTTTGTTCAGCAACAGCATCCCACGAGTACATCTCTTTGATTCGATTGTGTGCCTCCCATGTATTGTAACCCTGTTTTTTAATGTGATATATTGACTCTGTGAGAGTTTGAACAACATCTGAAGATTTTTGCGAAGACAAGACGAAAGGATCCAGTAAGTATAGAGCGACTCGGTATGTGAGTATCATGCTGCGAGGCGACTGACCTTCCTCATCAGGCTCACAAAACTGAACCATTCCCTCTGGGAGTACTTCAGGTGCACCACCGACTTTTGTAGCGACGACGAATAATCCTGTTGAAGCTGCTTCCAGAAGAGCGGTGCCAAAAGCTTCTGTGAGTGAGGTATTTAGGAAGATCTGGCCGCGAGTCAAGACCTAAGATACAGAAACAAAAGTCAATAGAAAGCAAGAGCAAAAGAAGGGGTGCGTTGATCGGTGACGAGAAAAGAAGACATACAGATTGAACGTCGCTATTTTTTATGTTTCCCAGAAGCTCGATCCGATCTTGTAAGAGATACTTTTCTCTCATCTGTTCAATGTCCACCATTTTAGGTCCATCTCCGCCTTTAGTAATTGAAACGAGTTTAATACCTATGACAGAAAGTTGGAAACGAGGATGCTGATGTCTTACCGATGATGAAGCGAACGTCCGGAAACAAAGCACAGATTCTGGGAGCTGATGCGACGAGCAAATCCACTCCTTTCCTATATACCAACCGAGAAATGACAATAATAGTGACTTCATTAAAACGCAAAATTGAAAGACGGGGTAAGTATGGGGCACACCTTTCCTTAGAACAACAACGATGAGCACTGACTGTAGTTTGGGTCTGCCGACTCGGGAGAGGGTTCAAACTGGGATGGTAAAATCGAATTAGGTATCACATGAGAGATAGCCGGGTCAAGTCTACCTCGAATGATAGTGTTCTCTCGCCTTCGAGGTGAAGATGAAAGGAATAACAGATAAGAGAGTATCAGCCGTGAGTTTACAGCGGCAAAACTGGATTAACGCTCACCCAGTATGGCTGACACATATCACCCGATCGACGTTTCTCATCGCACCTTTAAGCAGCTTGTTCGTAAGGATTCCCACTGTGTCACCAAATCCGAATAGAGAATGATCCGTCATCACACTTCTGATCCTCCGACGCCGAGGTCGGATTGACGACCCATCGTCTTCTGTCTCACCCTCTCCAGGACTCCGATCATCGCTCATGTCGAACAAGCCGCTGTACATTACAGCTTCGTGGCTCAGACTGCTGAGACTTCCATGTCCATGGACAATGTCAACGTGCTCCCTCAGGAGGATGTTGCGCAGGTAGGGCCCGAAAGTGAGAAAGTTCGGAAGTGTCGCTTGAGCTGCCAGTGTTTTGATAGGAAGATAGTACACTTTGAGACCAGGAGTTAGGTGGCGGACTCCGGTTCGGTTGGGAGAATGGGAGTGGGTAATCACAATGACCTAGGAGAAACGCGTCAGAGAACCTCTGGTCAATAAGATCCGCTAGTACTTCGAAGCACACTTCAGGATTGGTCAAATCCGTGATAATTCTGTTTGGATTCTTTTGGCATGAGACAGCATTTTACTCATCGAGACTGTGACACTCACTCGATGGCCTCGCCTCATCAAACAAACTCCCAAATAATAGATAGCGTTCTCCAACCCCCCGATACTCGGGAGAAAGAAGTCTGATACCATCGCTATTGTATACAGTCTTTTGGGGGATCCATTTAGGTGTTTGACTGCTGAAGAGGCCATTTAGTTGAGACGTAAGTGGTTGGGTCCTAGCTTGACAGTTGAATAAGGATACAGCTGAGCCTAGTAGATATGCGGGTCACTGGCGTAACTTAAAACGAATCAGCATCTTTCTCAGATGCTCTAGGT
>MVAQ01000086.1:0-78279 GCA_014825775.1 Krasilnikovozyma curviuscula | reverse complement strand
GGGGTTATCCCTCCCGCCCCGATCAACGCCCTCTCAGGTTCTCCCTCTTCCTCATCCTCATAGTCTTCCTCCAGAATTGGAGAAGCTCGATTATGACCTTTCATTTCTGGAACTTGTGGATGAAAAATCGTTCCGGGTGTGACTCTGCGATCGGACCTCTCAGGGGAAGTGACTGCAAAGGAAGGGAGATTCTCGGCTGCTTCCATTGCTCTCATTTGAGTTGAGTTTTGGGTGTCTACTCATAGGGGAACAGTGTATCAGATTGGAAAGGATAGAGCGAACGAGGGGGTAGAGAGATGAAGTCCGGAGAAATGCGTACAAGATGAGGTTTGGAGAGGTTTAGACATCATTGTCCTGCTTATCATCCTGATAGAATCTCTGTTGGATAAGAGTGATATTTTTGTCGAGAGTCAAAGAGAAATGAGGAGTCAGTCCCGCTTGTTGGAAGACAGCCCCTAGCTGAGTTTTCATCTGAGTTGACGGATCAACACTGCGCACCTTTTCTTACACCTTCCTTTCCCTGTGGGGATTCATTGCTGCATCAAACTCCTAAGCTCTTTCTTTTTGGTGTTTATCGAAACTATCGAACCAAGAATGAGATGTTCCAGCGAAACACGACAAAAGGTAAACAGATGTTCAATTGCCAGTCGACGGGCAGAAAGTTGATTCGGATATAAACTGTGTTCAACCTACCTTGCTTCCACACAGACATCTGTCTATACTGTCTCTCCCTCATTGAGCATGATCTGTAAACCTCACTAGCGCGCACTTGTTAGTGTTGGTGACACTGGTGCCGCACCGAACAAATGTTTACAATGCCTATCTATGCCTTCTTGTTTTCAGCATCGAAAGCTACATCAAAAGATTCACCGAAAGGTGTCGAATCATCAGATCTGTCGGTACTGTAGATAGGTACTGTAGACAATTCCCGAAGGAGCTGAAGCGTGATGTCCCGCCGCTGGCAGAAAGGAATTGGGTCTCGATCGCAAATTTTTGTAAACACGATTGCGACGAACGTAATTAATTTCTCAAAAATTTCTAGACTTTTCTGGAACATCTCCTGGCTTCATCGCTACTCTAGTCATGATAAATGTTTTGAGTACTGCGTCCCCCCTATTGATTGGACCCCTACCCACCTCAGCAGGAGCTCTTCTTCGCCAATTGGCGGAACAATCGCACCAATTGACACCTCAAGCCACGGTTGCCATAGAACGCCGACAGGACCCCAGAAGAGATTGGCCGGGCCCTTGTTTATTTTGTCTTAATTCCAATCACAGATCACAGAGTATTTTGGGCGATGAAATGCCAAGCCAAACACAAATATCCTGTTCATAAAGTCTTCCAAGGTGTTTGCTCCTCCTCCAGAGCCCTCAACGAAACACCTTTCCTCAACCAATTAAGGTCAACCAACCCCAACCTAGAGACCATCAATCCCAGCTTTCTCAACTACGAATTACTCACTGCCAGTATGGGAAGAAGATACCTCTCAAAGCGCTCTGCTGAGGAGAGAGGAGAAGAAAAGCTCCAGGCAGACAGGCCACTAGAGACCAGGTTGTCGCTAGAATGAGGTTCTAAAAGGACTACTGAATGACCTTATCAGGAGTGGTAGTATATTTCAGGCTGTTTCGTAATCGACTATCTGACCTACGTAATCGGTTTTGTTTACATTGATGGTTATCTTATTAAATTTCTCTTTTTTTCGGCCTGCTTTCTTTATTTACTCCCTAAGGACTGCAAAGAACGATTTCAAATTAGTAAAAAACCGTTTTTTTATTGAATTTGAGTTGACTCTGTTAAGAGCAGAAAAACTGATTTCATCAGACGAACACAACTGCAATCCAACGTACTCCTTCTGATGTAAAGTATTGAAAATGACGGCTGAAGTGCCCTACATCAAACCGGACTCCATCAAGTGAGTACAGAATTGTAAGAATGATCATTCATTGGTGGTGATACAGAGCTAACGTAATTTCAATGTAACCGCTGCAGGTGTATCCTTTCCCTTTCTCGACATGAACGACAAGAACCACCAGTGTTTCCCCTCTCTAGAGCAGCAGCTGTACTGGTTGCTTTATTCATAGGCAGATTTGGGGATTTGTACGTCCTTCTGTCCAGGTGAGTGAGAAGGACGAGCGAATCGCTGAATATATACGGGCGAAAGAAGACTGCCTCGAGTTGACTTAATTCTATCAATTCTACAGGAGATCAGATGGTCTAAGAACTTACGGTGGTGATACTGCTTTACCTGGAGGAAGGTGGGAGCCTGGAGATGAAGATTTCGAGGCCACAGCGGTTGGTATTTCTCCACACACCCCCAACCTTTTCTTAATAGCGTTCCTGACCCGCCTTACAGCGTAGAGAAGCTCAAGAAGAAATTGGGCTTCCTCTATCGATATCACAGGTTAGGTATCTGTGCCTTCTTGAACCATTCTTGTCACGGGACAACTTGGTCGTGACGCCTGTGGTCGTGCTCATTACGGACAACTCCATCAACGTTAGCAGCGACAACCGATGTGTTGAATAAGAATATCACTGACTCATATACCGTCTTGTACTTCTAGCCCATCCTAAATCGCGATGAAGTCTCGTCTCTCTTTGCGATGCCATTGGCGTCGTTTCTCATTTCTCACGAGCCCTATGGCTCACCTGAATCAGCAGCATCGCCTTTCTATCAGTTCTACGATACCACTATCAACGAATCTTCTGTGAGAATACACCAATTTTTGACAGGTAAGGAGGAGAGTGGTGTTCGTCCAGTGCGTGGATTGACAAGGCGAGTTTTCACCCACTTTCGCTTGAGGATTCTTTCTGACCTTGCGTTTTCCTTTTCTTTTAACAGTACAATCCTCATACATGCAGCTTCCATTGGTTATGATCGTGCTCCTGACTTTGAACCACTAGCACCAGGGCAGAAACCGATGAGAGATCGGGTTGAATGGGCTGTATCCCATGTAGATCTGTTCTCGAACACAGTAAAAAGAACGGCTGGTAGCAAACTATAGTCTATCGTGTTATGTTGTATGAATTGCAGTGTATGTTCATTTCATCCTTAATCGATTGATTAATGTTTGCGCTACGATGCGCTGGACTTCGATATTGCATGAACACAGTACTAGCTCAAGGCAAGGATATTCTCTACTTCTTATTACTATCACCAGAATCTGCAGAGCAAAACTGCCTGAACAAAATTCTTGCCTCCAGGTCCCGCTCAAACAGCGCGCGCGCTGAGCGGTGGGGTCGACTTGCTTACTAACCCCAGTCTGGACGAAACTTCGCTATTTCGTTCTCTTCGAACCCTCGGTGTATGAATAGGACAAAATCTCTAGCCATGCAGCATTCAATCTCCTCCCTTCCTCTGCCACCCCCATCTCTTCGGCTGCAGAATAACCTCACGGCCTGTACAGCTCCATCGACTTCCTTCAAGCAACTGATATCCTCCTCTGAATCCGGATTCCCATCAAGTCAGCGTAGGAATAAAGTGTTCTCCAATGGCCAATACGCATTCACCACCCCACTACCACTATCGTTCCCTTATCGAATGCCAGCTGAAGAAAAGGATGGCAAAGTCGTCCCGTTGATGGGCGTCGATGAATGGCTCTCTACGGTTGAACCAACGGTGAAGGTTAAGGAGAATTCTAGTGGGTTCACGAAGTACTCATCTAAGGAGAGAAAATGGAATGGAAGGCTACTAGGTCTCTCTCCAACGTGTCTGGCGGATTGCCTACCTCATCTTGACGTCGGCGACTCGTTGGAACTGGTTCAGTCCAGCAGCGATTCCTCTGAGCAGGTAAACGAAGCAAGAAAGGATTTGGTGGACGTTTTGAGCTTGAAGGATGTCTTGATTGACTTTGGAGAGAGTGGGAAAGGTGAAACGGGAGAGGGCTACAAACCTTGGGCGCTGAGATACGGGGTAAGCTTCGATCATCACCATTGTTGCAAACGTTGACTGATCAAAGTTTCGACCTCTTCTAGGGTCGGCAATTTGGCTCCTGGGCATCCCAATTAGGAGATGGGAGAGCGGTGTCTCTGCTCGAAACTGTCTTACCCTCGATGCCAGGATCGAACGAGCAGTATGCAGTGGAATTACAAGTCAAAGGAGCCGGTAGAACCCCAGTAAGTACAATATGATAGGAGGGCGCGATTCGAGGATATTGCTCATCTCCTTTACCTGAACTCTGCCATACATTGCCTCTGTCCTTGCGCCGTTCCAATAACTGTCCCAATCATCATAACCTCGCCGCAACTTTACCGACCCTGTAATCATCACGACCACACTCCCTGCCTTCCTCCAAAGTTCTCGCGAACAGCCGATGGTCTTGCAGTCCTCCGAAGTTCTGTCAGGGAGTTCCTAGGTGCTGAGGCTTGCGCTGCTCTTCGATTTCCGACAACCCGGTGTTTGTCTCTTATAGATCTTCCAATCGAAGATCTTCAGGTGATGCGCGAGAATGGATATGAGCCTGGTGCCCTCGTAACTAGAGTAGCTGAGTCTTTTATCAGAGTGAGTTTACAATTGTTCAGCTGCCATCCAAGGTTGCACTTTGAACCCTTTCCCCCTCTTCTTTCCAGATTGGCAGCTTTGAAATCCATAATCCACCAGAGCAAATGTTCATGTTGTTCATGGGCTCAAGTGGTACTCAACAGCCAGAAAAAGATTCTGCTGCTCTTTGGGAGCTTGGCAAATGGGTTTGCACCAAGCTGGGTGTCGACACCAAAAAGAAGTGGGTCCTAGAGATGGTGAAGGAGATCTCTAGGAGAAACGTAAAGATGGTTGCCTACTGGTAGGTCAACCATTTTCGTTGCTTTTCGGATGCAGCTTTGTTTACCTTCCAACATTGCAGGCAGGCGTATGGGTTCATGCACGGAGTGATCAATACAGACAATGTTTCTGTTCTGGGACTCACAATCGATTACGGACCATATGCTTTCATGGATGTCTTCTCACAGGTTTGTCCCGTTTCTGCTATCCTGACAGCTGAAATGTAATTCATGCTGATTTTCCCTTTCGAAATAGAATCACATCTGCAACCATAGTGATGACACGGGTAGATACTCGTACTACAACCAACCTTCAATGGTTCTCTTCGCTATCAACGCTCTTCATGAAGCTCTTTCTGAACTGATCGGTGCTGAAGAGGAAGCTGAAGATCCTGTGTCAAAAGATTGGGCTGAGAACGTTCCTGAAACAAAGATTAAAGAATGGAAAGAATCTGGAATGAAGCATGCTGAGCAGATCAAAGTTGACTTCATCAACGAGAGCGTTGAGCAGCACAGAGTTCTGATCGGAAAGGTGAGCGTTCTCCTAAATTCTCATGTCAGACTTGTTATTGATACTGACCATGCTTACCATGATCAGAGACTTGGTATTCTTTCTCCGAAACCTACAGACAACTACGCTTTGTTCACTTCTTTCCAATTCAACCTGGAGACATTCGGCATGGACTACAATTCATCGTTCAGGAAACTCTGCTTCCTCTCACCAACATCTTCCTCAGCAGAAATCACTGCCTTTGTCGACGATCTTGTGGGTTCCGACAAGACCCAAGCTGCAAAAGATGACTGGAAGACGTGGATTGAAAAGTACCTCGCCCGCGTTACTGAAGAGAAGGATGATTGGGTGAAGATGGCAGCAGAAGTAGAGTGGGAGGCGTTTAGAAGGAAGCAAATGTTTGATTGGTGAGTATCCGTCACCTGACCAGTCTACTGAATCTCACGCTTCATTGTTTGTGCTGGTAGGAACCCGCGGTTCGTCCTTCGTCAATGGATCTTGGAGGAGATCATCGGAAAGTTAGAGAAGGATGGGCTGGATGCACGTCCAGAGCTTGCCAAGATTCTTCAGATGTGCAGCTCTCCCTTCGAGGGTTGGGGTGGTGAAGGGAAGGCGACGTGCGATTTCACGGAGACGGAGATTGAGGAAGCCAGGCTGTGTGGGCTGGGCGACGATGCTTTGCTTGGCTTCCAGTGCAGTTGTTCATCTTAATGTTCTAATGTACTTCTGTCATGAGGGTCTGCTTTGCAGAAATAGACATGCTACACGATGACACCTCGCAAGCGCGTGCAATGTGATCGTGGACCACGTTTCAAAGATACTATTCCAAGCTGACCCAAGAGGATGTTTTAGTTCCCCCTTTGATCATTTGCTATTATATCTCTGAGAAGCGCAGTACATTTAGTTGTACACGAGCTACCCGTTCGTCAAGCGACGAAAGCTAAATTAAATTTCTGCTGCTGGATTGGGCATCCTTCCCGCAACGCTACCGTTTGACCAGATCTTGTCCTGCCAACGGTCAAACTATCGAGCTGCTGTATATAAAGCCGCTTGACTTCAGTCTATTCTCTCAGGATGATGGAGCTGCTCGAGGTTTTGGCCCTCGTCCTCTTCATCGTCAGATTGGTCATAGCGTCCTTCCTAGGTCTCTTCTTCATCGCCGCCTTCATTCCAACCGGTTCAACAACAACAGCACCAATAGAACCAAATGGAATTGTACCAGTCATTGTCACCATCACCAGGCCTAGAAGACAGGTCATCCTGTGGACAATGACCTTGCTTGCCTTCTCCTGGTTTGGCGAAGGTGGAATCGTCGTGTTCAGAGCGGTTACAGAGAAAATATGGGAGCCGTCTTTGGATGAGTGGAAAGGGCTTGAGGCGGTTGTAGGAGCTGGAACACTGATCTGGTTGGTCTCAGCTATTGTTGTCAGCATCCAGGTGAACGGCTACTTCAGATGGTGGCCTAAAGCGCTCGCGTTGACCTCGTTCTTTGGGAACTTGGCCCTGGGAGCTCTAATGATTGTCAGACTAGGTACGTAGCTTGTTATTTCCTATCCACCATACCTTTGACTCTGACGTAACTTTACCCTTTCCTGCAGTCAAATTACCAGCTCCGGTCCTCCCCTTTACATTGATCCTGCACTTCGCCTTCATTTCTCTCCGACTTCTGCTGTCGATTCTGCTTCTTTGGGCCTTATATCACCCTATTGTCTCATTTGAGCCTTACGCAGCAACTCCGGGACCTTCTGCCTCCGACACATCAACCACGGCCTTGCTACCAAAATCAGTGCCCACAAACTACGGAACGTTCGCCAATGGTAACGGCACCGAAGGCAGTTCTTCTGCTCTCATTACCGCTCAGACTCCCGGCCCAACTCGACCAACGACACCAAACGACAACGGTGCTGCCAAGAAGCCTGCAGATGATTCCCCACCCAGCTACAGTGCTCTCTTCAGTAGATTATGGAAGCTTGCGCCTTACTTGTATCCAAAAAGAAGCCCTAAACTCCAGGTCGCTAGTATTATGTGTATACTCATCGTTACTGCTGGTCGAGGTAAGCCAAACGCAGTCATTGTTCCGTTGGAAATCTCACCGAACTCACCGACGATTTCGCAGGTGTCAACTTAATGCTCCCCATTTCGTTAGGCCACATCATCGATGGGCTGACTTGGAGCAAATCTGATACCGCTCTTTGGTTTTTTATTTACATCGGCTTGAGATTTTGTGCCTCGAACGGTGGTGTTTTCGCCGTCGCTCAAAATATGGTCCGTCAATTGTTTGTCTGGGAGGCAATAAGAGACTGACGTGCTGCTTACGTTTCTTTTGAACAGCTTTGGACTCCTGTCATGCAATTTAGCGACAGAGCAATGAGTCAAATGTGTTTTGATCATCTTTTGAACTTGTCTCTTGCTTTTCACACTAAGAAGAAAACTGGAGAAGTTCTGCGAACCTTGGACAGAGGTTCCTCTCTAAACAACTTATTTCAAGTGAGCACTTTCAACAATCTCTGATGGAGATTGGGGCCAATTAGGCGATGGGGTGAATTCCTTCGAAGAAGCTAATACTGATCTCCTTCTCTTCTCTCGACAGACTCTACTCTTCAACATCCTGCCTTTGTTTGCAGATATCATAGTCGCGACGACGTACTTTTTTGTAATGTTCGGCTGGGATCTGGCCCTCATCGTTTCCCTCGTCATTATCTCTTACGTCTTCGTCAGCGTCGTTATGACTCGGTGGAGAACGAAGCTGCGAAGGGATATGATTGAGAAGGACATGGTGACCCGATCGATTCAAACTGATGTGTTGATGAATTGGGAAACTGTCAAGTACTTCTCGGCTGAGGAACACGAGTCTGGTCGATACAAAACTGCCATTGCCGGTAAGTAGGCAGACTAATACCTACTGTTTGAAAGACTGTATTGACACGAATTGAAATCCATTCAGAGTACCAACGATACGAGTTTAAAATTGTCGGCTCCTTAAACTTGCTCAATATGACCCAAAACTTCATTATCACATTGGGTCTGCTCGCAGGATCTGGATTGGTCGCTCTGAGAGTAGTCGACGGCAAAGCTTCACCTGCAGACTTCGTTGTGTTCCTCACTTATCTTGGACAATTATATGCTCCTCTTAACTCTTTGGGTATGTTTCATCCCTACTATTAAGGCGCGTTGTACTGATCTCTCTTTCTGAATCTACAGGTATGATGTATCGTCAACTCAACACAACTATCACAGATTCTGAGAAGCTCCTGAAGTTGCTGAACGAGCCGTTGGACATCAACGATAAACCGAATGCTCCTGACTTGGTCCTTTCCAAAGGCGAAATCATCTTCGACGACGTTCATTTTTCGTACGACGGCAAAGTAGAAGCTCTCAAGGGTGTCTCTTTTAAAATTCCTCCAGGCAAATCAGTCGCTCTGGTAGGAGAATCTGGCTCTGGAAAGTCGACTGTGCTTCGATTATTATACCGATTCTACGAAATCCAGTCTGGCTCTATTTCTATCGATGGAGTGCGTCTCAATCCTTTTTAGTGTCTGCGGTTTCAAGCTCACCTCTTCTATTGGTTCTGCAGCAAAACATTGCCGACGTTACTCAAGCGAGTCTTAGGAAGAAACTCGGTGTCGTACCACAGGACGCCGTTCTGTTTAACGAGAGCGTCAAATATAACATCGCTTATGGCAAGATTGGAGCAACCGACGAAGAGATTGAAGAAGCGTCAAAAGCCGCTCAATTCCATGCCAAGGTGCTTGGTTTTCCTGATGGGTACAACACGAAGGTCGGGGAAAGAGGAGTTCGCCTGAGTGGTGGTGAAAAGCAGCGTGTGTCTCTAGCTCGTACAATGCTTAAGTCCCCACCAATCCTCTTGCTTGATGAGTCAACATCAGCTCGTGAGTGCAGATTTCCTTTCAAAGCTGTCTCTCATCTTTGACTCGCTCACTCACTCTTCATGTTATCTCATATAGTTGACACGACTACCGAGCGCGAAGTCCAAAAGGCCCTTTCTAACCTGCTCAAGAACAGGTCCTCATTGTCCATCGCTCATCGTTTGGTAAGCATAATCACATTCATTGGTAGAATACTACTCACTGCCTTCGTTTGGTTGTTGCACTATACTCCAGTCTACCATCATCAACTCTGATATAATCTTGGTCCTAGCGGATGGCAAGATAGTCGAATCCGGTACCCACGAGGAGCTCATCACCATCGAAGGCGGCCTCTTCAAGGCGATGTGGGAGAAGCAGATCAAGTCAGAAGCTGAAACCATGGCTGCCGCTGGTATCTCTGAAGCTGAGATTAAAGACCACATAGGCTCTCTTTCCCCCAAACTTGCTGCTGCGTCAGGCTACGTCGTTCCGCCAGCTCCTTTGGACGATGTTACAGAGTCCGAAACCACTTTCCCTGCCGACGCAGAACCGACAACAGCTACCGAACCTATTGATGCAATTCATGAGGAGTCAGAGCCAGAAGAGGAGTCTTCAACCACTCACCCTGAGGTCAAGAATGCGCCAGCAGCAGTTTCGCCAGTAGAAGTCGGAGGACCAACCCCAGCTGCGCTCGCTACATCAGAAGCATTGATTTCAGCCTCTGAACGTCCATTAACGTCAACCCCAGCCTCAATTATCACTGAACCAGCTCCGGCTTCTTCTAATGGGCTCGTCACAGCAGCAACTGCTGCTGGCGTCGCCTTCCCATCGTCTGCTGACGAGGTCGAAGCGACACCAAGCATCCGTTCTTCGAAAACTGGTGGTGCTTCTCTCCCAGAGTCACCAGCTGAAACTTCAAGAACAGGGACTCCTGTGGGGGCAAGTGGTGAGGACAGTCCTTCGAAGGAGAAAAGACCCAGTTTCAGGCAGAGGATGTCATCGATTGGCGGTGCGGCCAAGAAAGAATCAGAAAAAATCAGCAGAAGAGTTTCTCTTCTTAGTAGAAAATCAGGAGATGGACTGAGCAGCAACAGAAACTCTTGGGCTGGACCTCCTTCTGAAGAGAGTTCTCCAAAGAAATAACGTGAACATTAGCGGTTTTGGTTTTGACTGGTCTTCCAACGCATTTCCCAATTTTCTAATGAACATGCCCTCTCTTACAAGTACACTACACATTCTGTATCTAGTTTATATGATGTTTCAAATCGTATCCTGCTCCTTCTCTTTTTTCTAGAGATTATATAACGCGTGTGCCTTTCCAATTTTCCCTGCACTTCATGAACGCTGCGGTCTGCAAGACGTATCCAAGATGTCAGGAGACGTTCACAATTCATATTTACATAGCATTAAATTGCATTCACGAAGAGTGCTATCTTAGTCATCCCTTCTCCTACTGAATATTGAGCTTTTTGAAGCTTGGTCTAGCAGACCAAGTGTCATAGAAGAGTTTGACAGAAGCAGGAGCACCACCGATAGCATCTTCAAAACCTTGCCAGCCCCCAGTAGACGAAACTGCTCTGGCCAACCAAGCGATGGCGTGGTCTGGTCAACGAATGATGGATGTCAGCGCTCTAAGAGCCCACATCTGAATGCGTTACACAAAAGACACGTACAGTCAATTTCGCCTGGAGCAGTACCGTTAATGAATGGTCCTGACTTCAGCGCGAGGTATCCAGCAAAATTACCGTTGACGAATTCCTTGGTAGCGGCCCAAAGGGCTGCAGCCTCGGCGAAGTGAGTCGTCTTGATTTGTTCCTGTGAAGTCGATTTGAGGTAAGTATCATTGTCTATAATGATACGTCGGCGCAGGATGATATCACTCACAGAAGCTTTTCCATTGTAGAGATCGTAGAGTGGAGTATTGTAAGCAATTTTGTCCTTGATGAACTGAGAGTTAGAGTGCTTCGCGAGCTTCTCCAACTCATGCTGACGACCGGTGAAGAAGAACTTTGGGACTGATTTAGACTTTTCCGCTAATTCGGCTTCATTTCTGGAGTGGAAGAATAAGTCCTGTTGAAGAGAAGAAGATAAGTGTAAGCGCTGGGGAAGCAACAAGGAGGAGGGAAACGAGAAACAAAAACTGACGTTGGGATCGATCGAATCGGCATGGAAAGCCTGAGTTTGAGCAGCAAGTTCAGTGGCATTTACAGTTGGGGGAGGACTGGCTGCGTTGGCGAAGATGTACTTGACGACCGAGGTAGTGCTGTACCAAGAATCTGCAATCAATCTCGCCACCCTCGCCCTTCTTCACAACCTGAAAGTGACTTACTCAGGGTAAATGGTTCCATCTAAATCTTTGATGACTGGAACAGTTCCAGTTGGAGAGATCTGAAGAGAGATAAACCGCAGCAGAGCTCGGTCAGTTGACCTGGGGAGTGGCGTGAGATGAGATGCGAGGATGAGGTGAGAGAACCTTCAAGAAATCCTCCTCGAAATTTTTGCCCTCAGCTGCAAGGAAGGACGGATGGTTAGATAGTAGTAGAGAAGGTTAACACAAGCGACGTTTCTACCCACCAAGGACGACGGTGTGAACGTTGAAATCCTTGGTCAAATCGAAGCCAAGCTCTTCACTGCAGAAACGATACAGCCAACCCCTCAGATCAGATCTACTGCACCACAGAAAGTATGTAGACCACTCACATGGCGAGACGTGGAGCTTCACACCAGACAGATCCATCGAACGTGTAGAAGGTGGGCTTCTCGCCGTGACCGTGATGGAGTAATTCTTTAGCCTTTTCGATGATTTGAGCCATTGTGATGTCTTTTGAGTATATGTGTTTGTTTTGGATATGAGTAAGATGGTGAGGCAATTCTTGCTTGCCAAACATTCAGGAGGGGGAGTTTATATAGGTGGCGACAGTTGAGTAATCTGATGATTACGTCACTTTCACACATTTTCTCCCAATCCGCGCTTTTTTGGATAAAATACAGTCACACATAAATTAGCACCGAACAGGTACCTAGCATATTTATCTAGATTTTTATTCCCAGAGGAAACCAGAACGCATGAAAGCAACTCATTTCCCTGGCTCTGGATGCGCCCCTGTTCTAACCGAGCCTCAAACCAAGCGCAAGACCCTGACAAAAAAAAAGGACATGTAAGGGAAAATGTATAAACAATCGGAAACGGCCTTATATTTAGAAACTCACTCCGAGGAACGTAGCCCGTTGTTGGAAGTCGCTGAGAGATTTGAAACGCGCAGAGTCAAACAGCTGATTCGGAGCTAGGAAAACAACTCACAGAACTGTCATGAAACTTCACTTACGCTGTCAAGAAGTTAACAAGCCACCCCCAGAGTCTTCCGACTGTCCTCTTTGGAGCAACCTCACCCTCTTTCACCGGAGCAGTTGTTAATCTGTCGTAGACACTAGAGATCTTTGGCCAGTTGATTGAGACGTATGACATAGAATTCAAGTACTATACAAAAAGACATGAGTTAGGCAGCCTCTGGTAAGAAGGAAGAAGCGAAAGCAGCTAACCTGCAAGAATACGAATGCTCCTCCCAATAAGAAAGCAACGATCTTGGCTCCTTTCTTGATAAACACACCAGCACATATACCACATACTGCACCGAATGAGAGCTCATACAGGTTAAAAATCGATTCTGGCTCGCCGGTGAGCTGCCGTGGAGGCGAATCAGATGACGGAGGTGGTGGTGGGACTGGAAATAGCCAGAAGGATCAGTCCAGATGAAACAAGGGCCACTGTAAAATAAACTTCAACATACCTTCACATTTGATCTCATTCGGACTACTGTCTCTCGTTAAACGACTGAAACCTAGACCGGCAGCAGCTACAGCCAAACCGACAGCTCCCAGGGTCACGACCTGATCTCCACCACTAGCCTTACCACCCTGTGTTCGATTGAGAGACCTGGCTACCACTTGAGGCCCCTGCTGCTGCTGCTGGAGCCGTTGCTGCTGAAAGGCGCGGAAGTTGAGCTTTACGGTTGAGCTCGAGATCGAGCGAGTCGACCAGGCTGGGGCTGCTTTGGACACAACTGTAGAGTCGAACGGTTTGTGAAGGATACTCGAGAGCTGGAAGGGAGTACGGAGAGACATTCTGAACACACCAATGTGTTCTACAGATGCTTGTTTGGCGCTGCGACGGCTCGATGACGAAAGCATTCCAGGCGCTTTTCTTGCCTGCTCACTGCGAAAATCAGGCGACCACGGAAAAGTCAAGATTGATACCAGTAACCAAAATGAGGATACAACCATAAGCTAAAGATACATGGACTGAGGACGACAAAGTCAACGAGGTATTATACCCTGACTGACGTTTCTCTTTCGTCAGCTCCCCCTTCTTTCCCACCAACCTTTGACTCTCCACTTCTGTTCGAACCATCTCTTCATGCGTCTTGAAACTTCTTCGATGTCCTCTTCTAGATCATCGTTCAAGGCAAGAACGGAGGGACCAAAATCCTTCCTAATAGGAAATCTGCTGTACTTTGAGAATTCTTTCACCACCTTCGTCCATGATTGAAGAGAAAATATTTGGAGGAAGCGAGACTCCTGAGAAACACCTGAGATGTGCGAAGGTTCTGGTAAGCGATCGTCAGAGGTCGACACAGTCGGAACGCACCGTAAACGAATTGGTATCTCGCGATCAGTTGAAGAGAAAATCTCCTAAGGTCGACTGCTCTGACTCCAGCAAAGACTGCTTCCAAAGAAAATTCAGTCTCCTCCCAGTCTTTCGTCATCGGTAGATGTGCCTGGTGACCTTCCACCTTCTGTATTAGGGGTTGCGATGACATAAAGGTTGTTGCTGGTGGGGGGAGAAGTAATTCTAGGCCAAGCAACCCTGACTTGTACACCAGACCCGACAGGATGCAGTCACCACAAGTTGGCTTTTGAAATGCCACTCGTTTGAATATTTCAGATGAGGATGTTGGAACGTTGTTGATCCAGTAGTCTCCCAGACAGGTGGCAAGGTTGAGATGACAGGTTGATGAAGAGGTAGCGCCCTGGCCTGGCAACGGGCCATCTAGGCTGGCTGCAACATTGGAAAAAGGGATGAATTTTATGGTGTTGTTTCCAGAAAATGATTAAATGACCCACACGATATTATCGTCGTGGCCCTCGCCTTCTGCTTCATCAGATTTAAGCTTTCTCTCGTTCCCTTCTTGACTCTATCACCGCCATTCTCTCCTTCCAGAAAGATCCACTCGATTTCCGCCCTGTTGCTTTCATCCCAATACCCTTTCGTGCCCCCAATTTTGGCCACAATCCATGTGAAGAGCATCGCTTCCCTGGCTCGTTCCACAAGGAGCATCGTTGCGAGCCAAATGGCATGAAGGTCTGAACGACCACCAATTTCAACTTCCCTGAACCCTAGAGGCATGGAAGTTGTAAATATAACTTGATAAAAAAAATGGGGGAGCCCTGAGAAACTTACGACGAAGGGATGACTCTGCAAACTCATCGGCCCAGATTGTATTGACTTCACGTAAAATCGCGGTTGAAATCGTCTTAGGGACATCTGTGAGTCCAACATGTCAGTGTCGGTTCTGGTTCCACGATTCATCAAACTTACGTTCCAACATCGGCCGCTTCCTCATTCCAAATCTTTTACTAAGCAGCCAATTACTCCTCGCAACCGCAGAACCTTCATGAGCGCAAGCTTCCGATGGAGACTCGCTTGGTGAATAAAGAGGAAGTGTTGGATCTCCGAAGCGAAGAACTGGGCCATATTGCGATGTGTAGAAGTCGGAAGTGAGGTGTTGTCGCGTGAGGAAAAAGTCCTGATTTGGAATTGTAAACAAAGAATAGTTAGCGACGAAGGAAGGATTCGAAGCCTCTGAGTAAGGGATCACCTACGTCATTGAAATAAATGAAGTGAGATCCTAAACCAGGGATCCGATGAAGGTGAGCCTCGATAGCAAAGCTTGAGTTCACGAACGATAAGTCAGTTCTATTCAGCTGGCGGCCCCTAATGCAAGAGAAGAGAAGTACAAATCACCTGTTGAACGTCGGCAGAGTCAGATTATGGAAAACTTCGCTCGGGAGCTTTCCAGAAGGGTCAACGAAGAGGTCGGAGTGATGGTGGATCGCAATCTCGACATTGTGTTTTGACACGCCTACAAATTCTCTGCGAAGCCAAGAGGGCATTTGACCCACCCGAAGAGTTGATTGGATAATTCCGCCTTCTCTTTCTTCGTTGCCTGTAGCGGCGGTGCGTACTGCTACACTGCCAGCTAAAGCTTCATCCTCGTCCGGAAACGGCCAGTCGCTCACAACAATGTGTAATTTTGCAGGAGTAGGTGAGAGGGCTGAAACGACTGACCGAATCTGTGGAATCAGAGGGTAATCAAGAAGAAGAAGCTTTAGTCCATGTTCAACATTGCAACAACCGCCCACACGAACACTTGAGCCTTACCGAATGCCGCAGCTCATCCTTGTTCCGATAATGGTGCAAAGGAAGCACTCCTCCGGAAAGGTTTGTCAATGATACATGGTGCTGGAGCTGCTGTTGCCAAAGAGGGTCAGATCTGACCGAAGATGAGCGACAAAGGTTAGTGTATGGCGTAGCGCAAGTTGCAAAAACTTGACAAACTTACGCATTAACCCAACTCCATACTCTGATCGAAGAAATGTAATAGTTAAGCGTGTCAGGCTTTGGTTTTAGCATCGTCGTGGGGGAAGAAGGTGCGCGCAGATTCCAACTCACACTTCTAGGTTAACGGTCTCCCCTTTCACTTCACAAACCTCTCCATTGGCGATCCAATCCTCCAGACACTCAGCAATTATCGGAACATCAATAAACTCTTCCGTATGAGCTGTGCTTGATTTGAATAGTGAGTAAACCTGGTCGGGCAGGAGGGATGACGTTGCGAGAGGTCCATTTAACCGGACACCAGTGCCGTTTTCTTCAGCTGAGATCCATGTAGAGGATAGGACTGATGGATAGACTATGTTCCAAGAGCTCGGATAGAGTGTTCGATAAAACAGCAGCGATAACACTGAAACGAACGAGGCTGTTACAGGGATCCAGAGAAATCGACTTCTGGTTGGCTTGAAGGAAAAGACAATGCTGAGACAATTATTGGGATCACTCTTCATCTGAAGTGTTCATCCAATTCCAAGTCGCTGAGGTTGGACCTGTTCATGTTGGGAATGAGAAAATGTGTTTTGAGCGGGTCAGCTAAAATTACAGCTCCGATCACCCCTGATGAAAAGCGCAGCGGCCCAGCAAACACCATGATTGCAAGTGTGAAGATTTCCAGCTTCTTTTGTAAGACGATTCGCGTACATGTATCAAAAATCTATTAGCTTGTCTCTCAATAAAATACCTCTACGCGAGTATCTTCAAAATCACGCGTCTCGTTCCCACCAACCCACCTTGCCCCACTTCTGCTCGAACCATGATGCCATTTTCTCTGAAACTACACCTGCATCTCCCTCTAGATCGTCATTTATTGCAAGGGAAGCAGGACCTGTTGTTGCTCCATCGTCTATCGGAAAAGATGGGTATTTTGAGAATTCCTTCTCCGCTTTCGTCCAAGCACGCGAGCCATCAATTTGAAGAAAGCGAGAGGATTCAGATTTACCTGACAGAAGTTTCGTGAGTTACAATGTATTTCAAGGAAGGAAAAGAGCGCGAACGCACCATAAGAGTACTGATAACGGCTTATCAATCTGATGCACCAACCGCGCAGGTCAATTTCTCCCCCAGGGTCACGCACTACACTTTGCAAAGAGAAATCAGTTTCTTTCCAGGCTGCGGTAAGCGGCATGTGAGGCTGAAAGGGAACTGGTTCGACCAGAGGTGACGACGGGTGGGTAACTGTTGTTGTTTTCGAAGGCAGTAGCTGACTCAACCCAACCTTACCCGAGTTATAAACCAGGGCAGAGAGTATGCAGTCTCCACATTCAAAGTTCTCAAATGCTATTCTCTTGAATATTTCTGCTGCTGGTGTCTGCTGGTTCCTGGTCCAAAAGTCACCGAAACAGATCGATGGATCGAACCCAAAGCGGCGGCATGCTTTGGAGGAGACAGTAGCCCCATAGGGCGGAAGGGGTCCATCGAGACTCGCTAGAGATAAGAGAAGATTGAGTCAAGAAGCCAGTCCTTCAGAAGAATTGAACGCGTATTCTCACAAGAAACTATCGTCGTTGCTTTTTGTTGACCACTCATTTTCAAAGTCTCTCGCCAGCCTTTCGTTACACTTCCAGCCCTCATAGTATCTAACACGGCTTGAACCTCCTTCATCGCTTCCTCGTCCCAGTATCCTTTGTGGCCACCTACTTTTGCAACTGCCCAAGTCCACAGCATCGACTCTCTTGACCGCTCGGTAAGAAGGAAGTTTGAGAGCCAAATAGCATGTAAGTCAGAGCGACCTCCAGATTCAACTTCTCGAAAACCTAGTAAATACATTAGATCAGTTCAGTTAGACAAAGCTGGAACCCCTTCCCCCCAAAAAAAAAGGAAAAAAGAAAAAAAAAAGGTGCATACGTCGTTTGGCACTCTCCGCAAACTCTTCTCCCCAAATCACACTAACCTCCCTCAGCATGGCAGACGAGACAGTTTTGGGGATGTCTTGAACCATTGCCTCTAGTTAGCAGAATTGATATTTAGCCCACAACCAGATTTACTCACGTTCCAAAACAACCCGCTTTCTCGTCCCAAACCTCTTTCCCAACAACCAGTTGCTTCTGCCTACCGCCGACTCTTCATGGACACAAGCCTCCGAAGCAAACTCATTTGGAGCCTTCAGGTTCTTGGTAGTATCCGACAGTCTCAGAGATGGACCAAAGTGAGGGGTGTAGAAGTCAGAGGTATGATGATGGCGTGTGAGGAAGAAGTCCTTTAGCAACAATTTGTACATTAGAAGACAAGGCGATGGCAGGGTACACTGAACAAAAAGATACTGACATCATTCATGTAAATAAAGGTAGGGCTGAGATCTGGAATGCGATATAGATGGGCTTCAATCGCGAAACTATTAAACATCGTAACATTACGGTGTTTACAACGCAGCATTGGCACTAGGTCAAAGAACATCACTCACCTGTTGAAAGTCGGAAGAGTAATTTCACGGTACTTGTCATCCGACAAAGTTCCAGATGGGTCAACGAAGATGTCTGAGTGGTGGTTGATAGCGAATTCTACGCCATGTCGAGCAACACCTAGCAGCTCCCGTTTCAACCACCAAGGTATTTGGCCAACCCTCTGTTTAACAGTCTCAGACATACCATCCTCTAGTAATGTAGAGGAAAGCTCCTCCACTCCTGCAAAATCAGGATCTTCGTCCGGAAAATCTCTTTCCATCTCCTCCTGTTCCTCATCAGCTTCATCTATGAATGGCCAATCGCTGAGGACGATATGGACTTTTCTTGGGAGAGGAGATAAAGCAGATATGACAGATCGAATCTGTTTGGATTCAGAAAGAAGAGCGAAGGCTCGCTATCGTGAGCCGCAGCGTTGTGATGTCAATCGAAGGTACGTACCGAGTGTCGCAGTTCGTCCTTTTCCCTATAATGCCGTACGGGCGTCCCCCACCCAGCGAGCTCTGTTGAAGACACATAACGAAGAAGCTCCTGTTGCCATCCTGGGTCACTCCTGCAGAAGAAATACCGAAGCAAAATTCAAAGGCGTGAGCGCAACCGGCCGTCATTTCTGCTGCGCAAAAGCAAAAATGTCTTACCCGTTAACCCAGTCCCACACTCTAAAATAAAACTGATCTGATTAGCAACGACGATAATACTCCGGGACTTGAACCGGTACCTGAGGGAGACTCACACGTCCAGCTTTGTTGTCTCCTGCAGAGGGCAGGGTACACCATCAGCGATCCACGACTCAAGACAGCTTGGGGGGAGAGTGGGCACAGATATGACACGGGGTACTAGCTGGGGTGTGGGGGTGAACAACTTGTAGAGTTGGTCGAAGCTTTCGTCTGTTACGTTGATCAGGGATCGCAGAGGGATGTTGAAATCTGCTCCTTGGTTGTCGAGTTCCTCAGGATGTATCCAGGATGGGAGGATCATAGATTCTTCGTAGTCGTACCATGTTTCTTGGTAAAACGTTCTGTACGCGAAGAGGGAGATAACGAAAAACAGACCGGTGCAGAGGGGGAAGAGGATTGCGATGGTGTTTTTGCTGCGAAAGAGAACATTGATGTACGAGCCAGGAGGTTTTTTCATCTCCTGCTACAAACCAAAGCAAAGAAAACTACCTTTGAACGATCTTGTTAGGAGGGGAAGGAATAGATTTGCGGGAGGGTTTATCTGTGATGCTGTCTGCCGAGGGAAGCTACTGCGCGACGATTCTCCTGCAGCATGCGGTCACACGAGCAGTCCCCCATGATATGTCATTATCACATTTTGGATCGATTTCGGTTTTGCGTGGATGACATAATACCAAGAGGATGAGTCTCCTGAGCGCAGTGCGAAGAACGACAATCTTTGGGCCATCATTATCTTTGTTTTTGAATGACCCACAGTGCTGCGACAAATGCGTGCTCTGCAGATCTTGCGAACCATCCTCAAACCGAGAACGAGAAACCGCATATTTCTTCAGCTCTTTCGGTCTGGCTCTGGTTGAAGGCTCAGGTAGTGGCGAGTGCTGGCCAAGGATCGGCCTTTGAGCTGAAACTGAGAGCCACTCTCGACGAGAACGACTTCAAGTCTTTTCTTTCAACGCGAAGACCACGTGTAAATATCCGTATTCAAGTCAATACTCGCACTCGTCTCCAATGACAGCAGAGGCGTGCAGCGGGATAGCAGAGCGACTGGAAACGACGGAGCTTTCAGAGGTGAGGCCTCGGTATTCGCCAGCTGACTGCTGAAGCACCTAACAACCTGACGAAGCTTCCAATGCTAAAGACCCCTTCTCTTTTTATTTGAACTCAAAAGACTACCGTAGCACCGACGCTGCCGTATGAATTGCTGCTGTCCATCCTATCTATTCTCCCTTACCCTGATCTGGCAACGATAGCTCGAGCTAGCTCTGGACTGTATGATCTGTCAACAACATTGCTATACTCTAACCTTTCCTTCTCCAAGCGGGAGGAGTATTCAGCCTTCTTCTCTCCCTTTGTCGACCTTCTCCTCCTTCCGGAATCGAAGGCCTCATCCACTAAATCGCGAGTCAGGAATACACTGGGAAAAGTCAAGACAGTCACTCTGGAGAAGGTGGACGCTCCTCTACAGTTTGGCCAACCATCCAAAGCGCTTCGAGCCGACTTCTTCGCAGCTGGCCATTTCTTCCCAAATCTCAAACTGGTCACATTGCGACAAGTCAAGAGCACAGACGCCGAGCTGGTACCCTATGATTCCCAATTTACGCAAGTACTGCCGTTTCTGAGCGCTGCACAGGAGCTATTGGTCGAGTGCGCTGGTGGTGGGGATTTTGAGCTTCTCCGGGAATCATATCTTGGATTTGTGCGATGGACCAGACTGGAGAAAGCTGTTTTCAAGTACGGGGTATGTCTTTTGTGTCAGCGTGTCATAATACATCCGGGAGGCGACCGCCAATCTGACTTGGTGGAGGTTCTTTCCATAGATGCTGAAGTATGTCGAATACGAATATGGCTATCAAGGACAGGCGCATATTGTAAGAATCCAATCACAGTCTCTACAAGCTGATTCCCTCTGAAGCTGATATGTATGAATTTGGGAACAGGGATTACCTTCCACCTGCTTCAATCTCAAAGAGATCACTCTTATAAGCCCTCACCCCTCCTTCGCATCCCATCAAGAAATGGAGGAACTGGCCTTTCGAGAAGTGTTCACGAACTTTCCGAACCTGGAGTTCTTTAAGATTGTTTGCCAGTTTGCGTTTGAGAAGGATACGCTGGAGATGCAGGCTGAAGATGCGCTCAGCTATGAGGAAAGGGAGAAGCTACAGATTGTGGTAGAAGGGTAAACAGAAATGGAAGAGAATGTTCAAAACAAAAGATCAGAGAGCTACCCTCGTAGCACGGTACAGAGCTTGGTTCCTTGGCTTTAGTGTAGTAGCAAGACATTGCGGACAATATGACACAAATAGTTGCGGCGAGTGAGATCAAATTGCCCTCCAGTAAATCAACCATAATGTGACAAAAACCCCAGGTAGACTCTCTGCTCTTACTTTTCAAATAGAATAGCTACCTCGAAAATTCTGAAATCCAAGAATCATCACTCTTCACACACTAAGCTCGCGACTGGATCTGCCTTCCACCGGTTTCACCTCAAATCCTTCTGAAATGGCCTCCTCTTCTGCAGCTCTAGCAGTAACAGCATCATCAGGCTCAAGTCTGGCTGTTTCCATGTGTGTCCCGTCTCTTCCTCTTAGCTCTCTGGACGAAAGAGCTGATCTATTCCTTTCCTGCCGTTATACTTGTGCTCTGCTGGTATTTTGTCCCAAAGCCATCCTCTCCCCATCCTTAACATCTCTGATCACTGGACAAGAACACAGATGCAGAGAAAGGGTGAAGATTACAAAAGTGAGCCCTTCTCTGGTTTGAGTAGCCTTCGAGTTCATTTCACCTCGCTCTCTACGTAGCTGACACGACATTGCCGATCAATCCGACTCGATTTCATATCCTACGTTTCTTCATGTGTAGTTGTTGGAGCTCTCCTTGGTATCCAAAAGGGGACTGAAGTTGAAATCGTCAATACTTTCGAAATAGCTATCACTCGACCCTCGGAGAGGATGGAGGTTGATGGTGCGGCTACTTCGAGCTCATCTTCAGCTATGGACGTCGAATGGCCTTATTTCGAAGAAAGGAAATCCAATTGTAAGTTTCCTCTATATCCTGCTTAAATGAGACTTCGTGATGGAGGTGCAGCGTTCCTGACGCCTCGAAACGACCCGTAGACAAGCAGGTCTTCCCAACACTCGATTTCCTTGGCTGGTACTCAATAGGATCCGACCCTACAGCTTTAGATCTTGCGATCCATAAACAAGTTAGTACCACCCACTTCACTTCCCAATGATTTCAGCGGGTCGTCTTACCGCCAGCTGTTCTCTTCAGTTCTACACCCTCCTTGACTCCCCACTATTCGTCATGCTCTCCCCAACGCCGGACCCGAAATCAGAAGATATTCCTTTGAGGATATTTGAAACGAGTACCGTCCCTGGCAAAGATGGCTTTGGCGAAGTCTCGAAATGGAGAATTGAAACAGGCGAAGCGGAGAGAATCGCTGTTGAGGGCGTCGCATCGGCTGGTAGAGAGAGCGGTGCTGATGGAGGAGAAGGAAGTCGTAAGTCCTTGATATTTCCTTCCGAGCTCACTTATTTGTTGAGAAGACTGACACTGCGCTCTTTCCCCTTTAACGTATTTGTATGTTTGTCTAGTAACTGCTAACTTGACAACTCAACAGAATGCAATTCAAATGCTCTCAGATCGAATCAACACAGTCTTGGAGTACGTTCGTGGTGTCGAAGCAGGTCAGTACCGACTCTCGGCTTAGGCTCACAACCGACCATATTCCTGAATCGTCACATACCTTACAGGAATATACAAGAAGGACCATGGAGTTTTGAGAGAGATATCGAGTCTCATTTCTATGCTCCCAGCGTCGGAAGAGTCGGAATTTAGAGAAGAGTTCAACACTGTGCGATTTTATTCTAAGTGTCATTCCGCGCATTGTATCTAACCTGTCATTCGTCACTTGGAAGGAATACACCGACGTCCAACTCACCGGATACCTTTCTGCTCTCACCAAAGGTCTATACTCTCTCAATGCTGTAAGTTTCCGCTTTGCTACACATCGCGACTCCATGCTGATTTAATCTCATGACCATTTTACAGACTGTCGATAAATTCAATCTTGTCAACGCGCCTAGTGACAGACAGAGCAGTGGAATAGGAATGGGTAACATGAAGGGTATGGGCGGAGGAAGACGCGGCTTTGGTAGAGCGAGTGACTGGTAATGGCTTTGTGCAGCGACGAAGGACGCAGCAGCACGCGCAACATTCCTTCATAACGATAGAATTAGCTAAGCAACATTTGTCTGCAATGTGTCTCTTGCCGTCGGTACCCAACTTTGACAGCGGCGAAGGCATGGACTCTTATGCCATGCCTAAGCTTTCCCCACTCGCCTCGCAACCTCAACCGCCTCACCAATCAATTCAGCTGCATTTAAGTTAGACTATAGTGAAAGTCCCATGATACGACAAGCATGTAAGTCCTTTTTTCGTCACTGTGCTCAAACTTGTAAGTCCTGACCGTATCTGTAGCATGATATCGAGACGCTCTCGGACTCAGCTCACGACCCAGTTTAGGGCTCACCCTGGAAGCAGTTCTCAGCAGCAGAACCATATACGTTCGTCAGCATTGACGGTGTCATCTGCAAGCAAGGCTATAAGGACAAAAGGGGTCATTATACCTGTCCCAGGGAGAGCTATAGGAACGAGAAACGCTTCCCTAGCTGCTGCACCTTCCCCGTCGAGCTTTCCAGTCCAATATCACTACCCTCTTCCCCAGGATGATGTCCCTTGGGTCATCACCAAATTACAGAATGCACCAGAGCCTTCAAACCACCACCAGAAACTACGTTGCTATCATCATGGTGCATCTCCCGCTCATTCGCGGCTGCTGCTGTTCTCCACAGGCACTATGTCGTTACCAGGTGGTCCTCAGTCTCCCCAACACCCCTCACCAAACTCCAATTATAAACTCTGGAGCTCTAGGGATGTTGAAGAGGTGGATCTAGGACTTGCAGAGGTGGTTCAATCGGAAAGTGGGTTGAAGCTGGAGCTGAAAGCTGCATCGTTGGTATGGAAAGGGTTGAGCACAGGGTTGCAATGGAAGGAGCTGGATCTGAAGGAAGGTTTGAACGCTTTGCAGGGTATAATAGACACTGAAAATAGTCTTTATGGTGAGTATACGGCGTCCCCGCAATCAATCGCTGCAGTCGCTGGACTCACACGTACGCCCTCTGCTTTGTTAGACCTCTTTCAGCAACAGCCCATTAAAACAACCGTGTGGAAACCTGCTTATCACACCATATCACCTGCTCGCTTGTCTCCTCATGCCCTCAGCGCCTTCACCTCTGATCTCAGAACTCACTACTTCCTCTTGGAACCGAAAGAGCAACGGCATGCTATGGCTCAACTGGCACTGGGATGTGCCACTCAGAAGGATTTCACTCTACTGGAAGGGCTGTTGAACTTCATTTTTAATCACACTATCAAACAATCCTCATGGAGCAGCCTCGTCTCCAAACTCGTATCAACCTTCATCTCAACTCCAACCCTCAACCCATTTCTCTTTGAGCTCTACAACCTTACGCGAAGCTATAACTTCATCAAGTCATCCACTCTACTTCGTCTCGCACTTGCTCTCCCCACCGAACAGGTCGAAGTCGCAGTCGCAATCATGGGAGATTCGCGGCTGGTTCCTAAGCACAGTGACTTTCTCGGTCACAGAGTGATGGAGTGGTTACGCAATGGAGAAATTGAAGGTTATAAAAAGAAGTTTATAATGAAAAAGGTCTGGAGTAGATATTCGAACGCAGTAGGAGCTTCAATCTCTCAAGGAAGCACGGAACTGTTGGTGTCGCTTCTGCTGGACTCTGACGATCTTCACATCGAAAAGGCGGTGTCAACCTTCCTGCACCATCATTCTAAGCTGTCCTCTTCTGCCAACCTCACCGTCGGTGCCTCAATTATACGAAAAATCTACTCCGTTCGACGTCATAACAACATACAACGATCTCACGACTTCGCCGACATCTATGAAATTTTCACGCGAATTCCAATCCAAAACACCCATGCTTATGAAGATTTGGCCACCCTCGTCTTGCATGAATTCTGTCGACATCCGGCGCTAGGCGAATGGTTCATTCAGCCACTGCTTTCTCATCTTGGTCATTACGCGTATAGGATAGAAGACGTAGAGGCTCTACTACTGCTCCCGGGCTCATCTTCAATATACGCATCACCAGAATCACACGCTCAGCACCTGCTCCAACTGTTGAACTCAGAAGATGCTCTCCAATGGCGATCCAAAACATTCTGCTCCGTGCTAGCTCGACTACCAGCTCATCACAGCCAAGATGTCATTTCGAGGATGATTTCCGCTGGAGTCGAACCCGATACTGCCACTTGGAACGCTTTACTGTCCACGTGCCAATCGACTCATACCCTCCCAACCTACCGCTTTCTGTCTAAAAACGTCCCGTCATTCAAACCGAACCGCCAGACGCTCAGCATTCTAGTCCGCGAGGCTCTCTGTAGTCCACAGCGTGACTCGGAGAATATCAAAGCGCTATGGAACAAGGTCATCATCGGCGGCGCCTATCCTGGTTCGCCCCTTGCCTTCAAATGTTCCACTCAAGTCAACTTTCCTAAAACAAAAGTCAAGGAACAAATCTGTCCTTATCACGACGCACTACCGCTCTACGGTGTTTTTTGTGACGCATTCAGAAAGAGAGGGGATATGATCGCCGCTTGGACGGTGCAAAAAGTCATCGGTAGATTAGATATTCAGAAGAAGCAGAATGCAACCCTGCTGTCTGACCATCGGTGCTGCAACTCTCAGTCATCGATACATTACCGTTGAAGAATCAGTAGTTCCATTGCTATTTAAGCAAGACGCAGAATATAACTCTAATATTCAAAGCTACACCACTCCCCCACCTCCTTTTCGCTTCGGCTTCGCAGGTGATGGCGGCGGAGGAAGCTGAGGACCCCGGACAGGCGAACTCTGCCAGCTAGCAGAGCCTGGATGAGGAAGAAAGAAAGTTGGAGCAACAGCTGGTACGGGAGAAGGTGGAAACAGAGAAGATGTAGATAATTGGGGTGCGGGAGTCGATTGCGACGGTAATTGCTGTGGCTGAGGTGGTGCTGATTGAGGAATGTTTGCCGTCGCCATCGATGCAGTTATCAGGCCAATATCACTTCTGCGGCGCCAGACGAATTCGTTGCACGAGTCTTTGAATCTGCTCAACAGCATGCCAAAGTCACCGTAGAATTTGAGACCTTCGGAAAGATTGTGGAGCAGCTCACGATACTTGTGAAAAGTAACGTCGAGAGCTTGAAGGGCCTGTTCTCTTGACTTGATTTCAGGAGAAGTCTTTCTTGAAGAAACAAATTCTTCATTTTGAAGCTAGTGCACAAAATGTGTAAGTCAACTTCAGTCGCAGTGCATCAGCAATAGATGAACGTACCCGAATTTTCTCAACAAGAGCTTCCTCTTCGGTAGCGGTGGCTTCCATATCTCTTCGAAGATCATCATACTTCTTCAGCTGCTTCTCGAAACTGCTTTCAAACCACTCAGGTTTCACTCCAGTCACCCCAGCACCTCGTTGAACTGCTGCTGCTTCTTGAAGTACGATGGGCCTCACGTCATCTGAAGCTGCCATCAACTTTGCCGCCTCAACAATCCTTTCGCGATTGGCAGATATCTGATTGAGCTCGTCCAACAACGTGTGGAGTTGTCGGGTTCCTGGGTTAGATATTGATGCGGCGGAGGGGAGCTGGGGGACAGAATCCACAAGCTTGTACTATAAATATAGACACATGTCAGCTTCAACTCACGCACTCGACGAAAGATGGTAGGTACCTCTGGCCCACCAAGCAAGTCAATAGAATCTTCCCACTGTTCCCATTTTTCAGCAACAAGACCATCGCTTTGTTTTGCTTGATCGAGGGTGTTTCTATACGCGTTGGCTTGAGCGATGAGGTCTCTGTTGAGTTCGTGTGACGGTGGCCGAGATGGGCCTGATCGATGGGTAACTTGAAATGATTCGTCTTCGGCAGCCTCCTGGTCAAGGATGTCTAGGCTCTATAAACGAAGGCAAAGTGCATCAGCTTCGAAAAATCAAAATCTGAAGCAATCTTTCATGACCTTACTTCGTCTAGAAGACCCCTGGCCTGATTTCTAGCGATAGCTACATCCTCCATCAATCGTTTTACCTTTTCTCCTCCACCAGAGCTTCGGACGTTTTCAGCCATGTTCAGCAGGGAGGGCGGCAGACCTATCGGCCTTTCAGTTGCCTGGAGAGAGCCAGGCAAATTCATTGATTGTAGAATTCTGTTAGAGATTGGCGGACGGAAGTGAGTCCAAAGGTCAAAGAAGCCCTAATAGAAATTAATTTCTTACGACGAGGATATGGAGTCTAATTCCTCTTTCCGCAGAACGATCTCTTCCCTCACCAAAGTATCTTTTCGGTCTTCATAGACGCCTGCGAGAACCTCAAGTCAATTGTACGGTCTACATTCCAGAATGAAGTCATACTTACTGATCGCCAGATGAACTCCGTAATCAACCAACCCTTCCCAGCCCAACCCACCTCCCTCTTTCATGAGCCACTCGAGACTGTTCTCCACTTCTGGTGGAATCACTGGTTTAACCATCTGAGCACCCTGGATCGAAGGGAGCTCACTTGGTGGAGGGACAGCGGCTAAGTAGATCAGGTCGTTGTCCCGCTGTGCCCTAGCGAGGGCGTTGTTGAGAGTAGATGACAAGCCCTAAATGGTAGCGTTAGTTTGATACTTCTGAGAATCTGACAGCACAATTCTCCTTACTTTAAGGTCATTGAGCACAGCGTCCGAAACTGCGCCTTTTTTCGCGCTCTCCAGAGCTTTCTTGACTTGGCTCTGAGCAACTTGAAGACGCCCGATTTCATGGCCATATCTTCCTTTCTCAAGATCTTCAATACTCATACGGTCTATCATGGGGCCGCCATGCGTCAGAAACAAACCGTAAAATGGCGACAATGTTAGAACTCACATTGCGCCGCTCCCGCAAAATGAAACTTCTTGACATTCATATGTAGCGTCCAGTTCTAGTATTAAATCAGCTGTTAAATATTATCCAGTGCGCGTCGTGGGTATTCTGAAGGCCGATAGACTCACAGAAGGGATGTAGCCAGATGCTGGAGGAGAGTCTTGTGCCATCGCTAACAACGACAAATCGTACAACTCAGAAACTCTCATCGACAGCTTCGCGATGATTCCATTTTTGTACTTTTCTAGGTTATAGAGCAAAGTGAGTGAGTGTCAATCGAATGAAATTCGAGCCGGGTAAGCATGACATCGCTCACCTAAGACAGCTTTCTGCCAAAAACATTCCTGAGCTTGAGCTTCAACTAGATATCTAAGGCACTCTATGAACCCTGCTTTGAGATCGTAAGACGTCGCAGTCACACTTGAAGTTGTCGAAAGGGCATCCAGCGCTGGTATTATCTGTGTTTGGAGAAGAGAGAACACTCCGGCCGCGTTCTGGAAACATTTTTGTAGATAGTAAGCCACTGGACCAAGCTTGAAACTAATACGTTTCTTATGAACTCACTTGAAATGCAGCTGTCGCTCGTTTCAGACCGTTACTCTCACTTCGGTCGTCAAGTGCCCCCTGCGACCAAGGATAACTCAGTACGGTGCGAAACCCTTCGGACAATTGACGCAAAACCACTTACAATGTTCGCATAACAGGCTGCCAAATTAAAGAGGATAGCAAATCGTTCGTGAAGCAAGGTCGGGAGAGGAGTTAGAGGAGGCGTGTGCAAGGTGTAAGGTGGTGCGAATGGCAAGGAGTACGGGAACGGTTGATGGATCTGCACAATAAGCAGAATTGAAATCGAGAACGAAGAATCGTTCAGCATTGATTTCCGAAAGAGCAGGGAACACTCACATCAGCTGGAAGTTTGGTGAGAAGGTATGCTACATTTGCGTGGTACCTATTCCAATCCATTCCCAATGAATATCTCTTCAGCTCCATCAACCACTTTAGAATTTAGAACAAATGACTTAGTTTACCTTATGAGCCTAGCGATGGATTCTTTGTGAGGTTCGATGCCATTTTCTACTGCTAGTTTTCTCAGCTGGACAAAGACCAAAATGTCATTCGTGAAAGCTTCACTGCTAATAGAGTTCTTAAAGTTGTTGGTTATGAATGTCTTTAGATTAGAAGACAAGCTAGGGATTGCTGCTGTCGTTTTGTACGGCACTTGGAGTTGATTATTCTGAACCGAGCGGAAAATATTCTTTAGTGTCCATCCAGTTCAAGACAAGATGTCCAGAACGAAGGGAAACCAAACTCACCATGTTCGGATGATTTGAGGGTGCTGTGTTCCAGACCTTGAATACTCAAAATCTGGTTGAAGGCATCTCTCGGTGATGTCACCTCCCGCCGTACTTCAACATTGAGGTCAGAAATTTATGGAATAAATTCAAACAGCTATATGGATCTCAGGGAGTTCTGAGAGATAGTGGCCGGAATCTTTTGTGAAATTTTGGTCCTCTGGCAATGGTGGAGGAGGCACATCGTTTCTTGCGCAAACAGGCTATAGAGCAGATGGGGGAGATCACTAATGCTAATGGTATCTAGGTTTCTTCTATACAGGAACATGGACCTTCCATGCGCTGGCAGGTAAGGCTAGAAGAGCAAAAGATCAACGATCAATTAACAAGCTCATTGCAAGGCAATACCATCGATCATTTGACATACCTTGTAGTTTCCTAGCTGTTGGTATCGCATACAAGAACAGAACAACAGTTCCAATGGCCACGCAGATGGCAGACACAGCGTAGTAGCCGTCTGTCTCAGTCACGCAGGTTCCTCCTAGGGTCGTACAAGCATTTTTGCCATGCTCAGAAACACATTCAGAGGCTGTTAAGGGAGAGTGTCAGACACAGTAATTTAAAATTGAATTGAGAGAAGAGAACTGTACTTTTGAGAATAACATCTTGCGACCCATCCACGATCCTACAAGTTGCTGTGGTGAAGTAATCGACACCGCGGAGAACGAAAGGTTTGGGCCAGGTACCTCCCATGTTGGAGACGGTATTGAGGAGCTAAAAATCTAAAGGGTAAGTAGAATCGAGGGGATAACGTTGCAAGGAGAGACCTCACCGTCATATAAGTTCCTCCAATGAGCGGGTCGGCAATTTTGGTGTGGAACGCGCTGATCCCCACAAACTGCACCGTACTCGTGAAGCTTCCTATCACTGTGCTTCCAATGACGACCCAGAAGAAAGAATTTGACACCGGTATAGTTTCAGGGAAGCCAGCGACCAGGCATATACTGAACAGCGCAAAAACGAGACGAGACGCGAAGGCGAATATCCACGGCTTGAGAGGTCGCTCCCCTTTAGACCATGATGCTGCGATCCTGCATTGCATTGCAAAAAGATTTCAGTAACAGTTTTATGCGTGGTCGATGAACGAGAATCTCACCATCCTCCCAGCATTTGGAACGGGAAGTCAATTAAGACGGCGACCGCCATGTCTTCTTTCAGGAAACCCTTTTCCAGCAGCTTCAAGGAGGTGATCGAGTCATTGGCCATGAAACCGACCTTAGCAATCAGATGCATAACAACAAAAGACTGGATGTCTGTGAGGTAGGCAGATCGACGGTCAGAGCTACTGATAGAGCTGAAGAAATGGAGAGAGGGCGAGGACTCACGCTTGAGTTTGAGAATACTATACATGACTTTGTACACTTTTGAGACGTCCATATCTGGATCATCTGCTGAGACGGGATCCTATTTTAAAAAACCCACTGAGTTCATTGTGATGTTTACCATTTTCAACCTGCAGTTACCACTGACCTCCTTTTTCCAAACGGTGAGCCATACCGTGACAAACGCGTACCAGAAGGACCAAAATCTCAGATAACCACCAAGTGTGATTAATGGAACATCAAGAGGTTCCGTTCTGAAGTATTTGTTTCTGCAAGGGTGTCAGATTGTTGGCAAATTAGTGAGAGAGGCGATGAGCGAGCGCGTGCGAAACAAAGTTAAGCGTACCCAAACTCCACAGAGTTGAACGCCAGAAATACTGTGAATGAGAGGAAGTAGCCTGTGTTGAGACCGATAGTTTGGGCAGTTGATGCGTATGACAAGTTTTCCTTTGAGAGGAGCGTAAGTGCCCATCCGTCCACAGCGATATCTGCAGTGAACAATGACACGATCAGTCCTGTGTAGATCTTCAAGTATGGAGTAATGGTCACGCACCTTGAGTAGCAGCGAAGAATATCAGCGTCACAAAGATGGTCGTCAAGAACTTGATGTCCGGTTGTTCCTGGGAGACGAAGATGGATGAGTCTCAGGTCACAGCACTGGCCTTCCATAATCACAGTACATAGAAAGCACTCTATTTGACTCACCTCTGCTATCCAACCGTTGACTTGTCCACCTAACCACCACATCGCACAACCGATCAAGACTTGGACCGGCACGATCCAACTTTTCCTCCTTCCGAACTTGGGGTTGAACCAAGCATCCACGATGGGTGACCACAACAGCTTGAGTGAGTATGGGTATGTTGAGAGTGAGAAAAGTCCCAGCTGAGAGTATGTGAGCTTAGGTTTTAGGAGGAAAGGCAAGGTTCCGAATGTAAGGCCAATTGGGATCCCTTGTAGCAGGTCTACGAATATGGAAGCAATTCAGAATTGTTAGCTGATCTCGTTGAGAAGACAGAGATTAAATACTTGATACGTAGATCGTCCACTCACACAGTAAAATCAGCAGCATGAAACTCTCCCTGTCCTTCCCTGTCAACTTCCCCGTCGAGAGTCCACCGCTCCCATTCCCACCTATATGAGGGCTCATGGTGAGCTTTGGTGATGATAGGCTATGCTCTCTCTTCATCAGACTTGGTGAAAGCGGCCTCTGGTGGACGAATTCCTTCTCTGATGTCGAGGCTAACGCTGCAGCTCCGTTCCCACCGACGTATCCCATCTCTTCGAGCTCTGCCGGATTCTCAACATTTCTGCCCCGTATCGTACTGGCATGCATTTCCCTTCCTGTGGCCCTTGAGGAGGATAAAGAGGCTGGTTGACCGTCAGTTGGACCAGCGTCTCGATGTGTTTTCCTCACAGCTTGGTGCGCTTCCGCCGCCATTTTTGGAAACCGACACAGAAGCTGGGAAAATATGGGAGAGGTTCAGAGCTTTCGCTATCGGCATTTACGCTCCATTATAGCAGCTTATAAACCGGACTGATCCCTTGCCAGCGAAGCAATACGTAGCGCTGGAAGCTGGAACGTGGCGGACGGTGGATCGCCCTGACAAATACAGCCATGTCGGTCAGGACTTGTGGTTTTCCGATCAGCCGTGCAATGTAGATGCTGGGTTTGAGATAACCTGCTGTTGTTGCTTGTCCTAAAGGAAGAGTGAAACACCAAGGACGGCTGTAGATGTTACATTGCGACAGGCTGGTGGGATTGGCAGGGCCATCTCCTATAAACACCCAGCCCCCAGCACCATGTGAGAGATGAGTTCTGGTGATATTTTCTCTGTTTAAATAGCTTTTTCAAAATCAGGGAGGAGCTTGCCCTGCCAGTGTACAAGTAGCAAGCTGTCTGAGCTCCGAGTGTTATCATGTTCCTGAGCCAATAAGACTAGAGCCCACATTCTAGGTCGATGTCTCCTGCTGTTTTCTCACCCAAATCATACTCTGCGCTAGTGGAACCGTTCCTGAGCTGAGAACCCACCTAGGCGGGGTTGTGATGTTGGCTGTACGCCGGCAGCACAACACGGTAACCTCTTCTGTCTGAGCTGGTCCACAGCATTCAGACTCATTCTCCATTCTAGTGTACGGTTTCCTGTCTCTGGTGGCCCCAGTCAGTCGTAAATGTGATATAGTCAAGAATTTGCCTCATGCAGAAAATCTCACGAGCAGTCGCAGCTCAGGTTCGCCAACACCGTCAATCGTTCAAATTTGGTCGAGCTGTATCTGTACGTGAGTATTCATCCAATACGCTTCTGAAGAATGCCAGCTGCTCGAGTGCTGAACTACCGCTTTTTTGTTTGGAATCCTGCGGCTTCTGGGGAGACCAGCTCACGACTGTTCTGGACGTCCGAATCGATACCACATAAACAAAGAATATCCCTTCCTGAGATAAAACTGTGCCAGGAGTGTAATGAATCGTCAGGGTCAGTGTAGTTTCGGAGCTTTGGATGAGATTGTTATGGTTTTTTCGCTGCGGGACTGACATCTCGAATGGCTGCTTTTCCTTTCCTTTCTCGCCCTGCTGGCCTCCTGCTCCTGCTATACTTTACATTGGGCCACTATAGCACCCCCATCACGACCACCGAATCTAGGAGTAGCTCCACCTCCGTCGATACCAGGAGGTAACTTTCAGCGGTCGCCTTATCCTTTCATGGGACGCCCTCCAATGGCTCAAGGTGCCTTTGGCCTACCTCAGCAGCAGCAGCAGTCGGGTGCAAGGACACCAGCGGCAGGTGCTGGTTCAGTGGGTGCTGGCGGTGCTTCAACGCCTGTTACAGGCGGATTTGCCAGCACGCCCGGTTCAACGACAGCGGGTTCGAATGCTGGGAGCAGAGTGTCGTCTGGCTTCCCATTCGGTGCTGGAGGAGGAGGAGGAGCTCTCGGACAAAGTCAACAGGGTCATCTGCAACAGCAGCAGAATGGTATCAGTGCAGCCACTCTGAACCAACAGCAGCAACAGCAGCCGCTGAACAACTCTCAAGGTCCACCTTCGACGACGCCTTCTCATCAGTCAATATTCTCACATCCTTCCGATATCCAGTCGGTAGCTAACAACCAGGGACTGAATGGAAACAACGCATCACTCGATCTTTCGGATTTCCCAGCATTAGGGTCGTTACAGCAGCCTCTGCAGACGCCTTCTAGCGGAGCAGGAGGAAATACACCCCACTCGTACGCTGCCCAAGCTAACGCAGCTCTGTTGCAACAGCAGCAACAACAGCAACAGCAGCAACAGATGACCTCAGGTGGTGCCTCCAGGGCAAACCTGAATTTCAACAGTGCAGATGAGTTCCCAGCCCTCGGCGGCGAAGGAATGGTGAATGGGGCTGGGAATATGGGCAATAGTAACCAGCAGAATCCAGCCATGGAGGCTGTTGGTGCCAAGTATGCTCGAGGATTGGAAGAACAGAGGGTGAGTGTTCTTTTCAAGCATTTTTTACCAAGCCTTCACAACCACTGCTCTCCTACGAAGTTTCTGACCTGTTTTACGGGTACTATGCTGTCTCCTACTTAGAATCACGCTTCTAAACTTGCTCAGCAACAGTCTTCCACTGCCTGGTCAGCTCAAATCGCGACAGCAGGCAGCGCACCCACAGCAGAACAACTGCTCAACCCTAATCAACAGCAGCAGCCGCAAAGATCAACTTCAGGCTCTTACTCCAACGGTGGAAATGCTACCCAGCAGTCCCAGCAGCAGCAGTACGACCAACACCCAGCAGCCCCTGGTCTCGAGTTCAACCCTGCCAACCCAGCGCACCAGGTCTTGACTAGTCCAGCCGACAAGTGGGGGCTGCTTGGTTTCTTACACGCCATAAGGACGAGTGATGAAGACAAGAGCGTGTTAGCGTATGGGACAGATTTGATGAACCTCGGAGTGGACATGGGCTCAACAGAGTAAGTCTTCACTCAACGATTCTGATTTTCTCGACGCGTGTAATTTCATTCTGACAATTTGTTGCTGCCTTCGTGTTCTTTCTCAGTCCATTGTATTCGAGCCTTGTAGCACCATGGGCTGAACCATCTGCGACGAAATCAGTGCATGTGGAAGAACCATACCAGCTGCCTGCTTGTTACAACGTCCGACCGCAGACGTCTGCGCAGAACAAGATGAACCATTTCCACGATGAGACTTTGTTCTTCATGTTCTACTCTTCTCCGAGAGACATACTGCAGGAGCACGCTGCTGCCGAGCTGTGAGTATCAGCCGTCTTTCTCGCTCCCTCCCCATAGTCCCTGATTCTATGAATCCTTCGCAGCTTCGCTCGTCACTGGCGTTGGCACAAAGAGCATCAATGCTGGCTCACCAAAGATCCAGAAGCATCTGCAACCTTCAAGGACACGACCGGTGAAAGGGGCACCTACGTTTTCTGGGATCCTATAACTTGGTCTCGAGTCGAACAGAAGGACTTCTCTCTGATGTATGACTCGCTAGAAGACCGACCTGTCCTGTCTCAACAAACTCACCAGCAGTTACAACAAGGTCAACCAACACCCCTGATACAGCAACAACAACGACAGGCTCAACAGAGCACCGGAATGGCTGGCATATAAAGTAGGAGTTTCGAATGAGGTTAGTGAGTGGAGATGATGAAGTGTCCCTTTTGTTAGCTATCAATATTCAGGAGTGTAGTTTCTCTATTCTGCTGTAGTCCTACATCCTAAATGCATTATCCTTCTTGTTATCTTTGGTACCCTTTTCACCGCCCAGGCGACGCTATCTCGTTTCTTTACTTCCTTTTTCTCTTTTCAACTCTCATATCCCTCACGAATTTAAATCTCTTGGGGACTCCGTACTCCTATTGGTTAGTCTTTTTTTGTATTCAAAAGTCTTGAAGGAGGTACCAGGCGCCACTTGTAAGAAGAAAGGATAGAGCAGCCAGAGCAGCCGCGAAGTAGGTAGATGTTCACGTCTCACTCAGACTCAACGAACCAAACTCCAACCCATCTCTCTGGTAGCTAAATTTAAGATATGACATCCACAGCACCACCACCACAAGCAGAATCTCCTCGTCCTTTGGCTCTCAAAACAACTGACGCTTCCAGTTCAGCACCTACTCCTGCCTCAACCAACGGCCTCACTGCCTCTAAAACCACAGGAATGTCAGGATCATCAGCCTTAGGAGGTGCCTCATCAGGCGGTACTAGTAAAGTTGGAGAGATTACGAGTCCGTTGGAATTAACTGGATATGTGAGTAGCCATTCATATGCCAGCTGTTACAGCTGTGTTGCTGTGAGGTTCTCCGCTGACATCCCAAACTCTTCTATGGGATTCAAGGTCGACCACTTGTTGGTACAGCTTGAAGATCGGTTCCAGGAGATGAGCTCAGATTTGATGTGAGTTCTGTCGTTGAACATGGCTTGGACACGAGTCTGAATGTGTTTGTCCCCTCTTGAATTGCGCTCTCGTCTCTACCAGGGATCGAAGTACGTGTTCCCTGACTTGCTTCCTTACCATTATGGTGCTACTAGCTGACATGTTGTCTCAATCTCTCCTTAGTGTCTTCCATGTCAACACGAATAGATTCGCTAGAACTCGCAATCAGTGATATCTTGTCTGACAGCAGTATACCGGCACCAGGATCCTCTGCATCCAAGCCGAAGTAAAGATTTAGACGGAGGCAGACTGTAAGATAGGGCTAGTGTTCATGTTGTATCGATCGCATTCTATACGAAAGGGGCCGTCATGACATTTCGTTGAGGATCAGGTCTCCATCTAAGGCTGAAAACGAATATACCCTAAAGAACTCGCCTCTATGAAAATCTAGGAAATACTGACCGTCCTGAACAAGGCGCATCCACGGCATGCGGAGGACATCAGAGAGATCGATTCAGTTGCGTTTCAAGCAAGGACAAGTCTATTCTAATCTTTTTCAAAGCCTATTCTAATCTCTTTCAAAGCTAAAAGAAACCAATTCAATTAAGTTAAACTGGATTTTATTGATACAGTGTACAACCCTTCTGCAACTCACGACGGCTGAAAGAGCCATGAGCGTGAGTGGAATTTTGACGAGTTAGACGTCTCGAAGGAAACAGAAAAAGGCGAACACCTGTTCTTCGACCTCTCTTCCAACCAACACCATCTTACTCTCATCTTTTATCCACTTACCAACCTTCTTATTGTGAGTTGACGAACTTGTATACCTTCAAGAGCTGGAGACCTCGTTCCTTATCTGCCACTGTTTCTGCCAACAGATGCCAGGTCTCCGTCTCGAACACAAGGTTGCTATCATCACTGGAGCTGGAGGGTACGTTACGCAGCTGAAGCACTTTTGAGATATGCTGCTGATAGAGTTACATGGCCTCTCCACATAACAGAGGAATTGGGCTCGAGACTGCCTTAGTTTTCGCGTCAGAAGGATGTACCGTCGTCCTTGCCGACATCAACCAGTGCGTACCTACCTCTGTTGTCATTGCATCCTTGGCGTGCTTTGCTGATTTCTTTTGTTTATTCTATTTGTCTACAGGTCAGCCATTGACGCTGGTGCCGCTACCTTGAAGAAGATGTTCCCGAACGCAGATTGCTTAGCTTTCAAGTGTGACGTGAGCAAGGAAGATGACATCAAAGCCATGGTTGATACTACCGTCGAGAAGTTTGGCAGATTGGACATCATGGTGAGGTCTCGTAGTACAAAGTTTCTTGAACGTTGGCTTCGGATACTAACCTCCTTTGACTACGAAACTTCAGTTCAACAACGCAGGTATCATGCATCCAGCTGATGACACTGCACTGAACACCGAAGAAAAGATCTGGTGAGTATACCTAAACCTTCTCCAATCGCGTAAAGAATTCTTGCTGACCTTCCGTGTCTCATCCGACAGGGATCTCACAATGAACATCAACTTGAAGGGAGTTTGGTGGGGATGCAAATACGCTATCTTGGCCATGAGAAAGAATCCAACTGTTCCAGAAAAGGGATTGAAAGCTGGAGGTAGTGTCATTAACACCGCGTCCTTCGTCGCACTGTTGGGTGCTGCTACTCCTCAGTTAGCTTACACTGCTTCCAAGGGAGCTGTATTGGCTTTAACCAGAGAGCTGGCTATGGTCCATGCTAGAGAAGGAATTAGATTCAACTCGCTGTGCCCGTGAGTGTATCTGTCACTCCTTCGCAGGTTTGGTGTTGCTGCTGACAGCCTTTTTGGGACAGAGGACCAATCCGAACTCCACTCTTGATGGAGTTCCTCAACACTCCTGAAAAGAAAGAACGTAGAATGGTCCACATCCCAATGGGTCGTTTCGGAGAAGCCGTTGAGCAAGCGAAGGGAGCTTTGTTCCGTCAGTGCAATTTGGAATCTCTTTTGCACCCGTGAAATGCTGACTTGCTTTTTTATAGTTGCCTCTGATGACTCCTCATTTGTCACCGGTACCGACTTTAGCGTTGATGGTGGTGTGTCGTCCGCCTACGTGGTAAGCATTCATCTCGCCGCCCTTTGTTCCTGGCTTTGCCCTCTGACATGATACTCTGTAACTTCAGACTCCATTGGGAGAGCCATTGCTCCCACCTCCAGTTGGACTTACTCCACAATAAGTAAATAGTGCTTTTGCATACATGTAATGAGCTTGAAACCTGCCGCTTGCTCTCGCAAGCATTATTTCGCTCCAGAAAGGGACAACCATTTACTACAAACCGTCACATTTATCTTGCATGAAGACTCTTCTGAGCAAGTGTCAATCATATGACTCGCAGATGATCTACAACTCTATTTGTATCGTGTCTAAAAGTATAAAACTGGTCGGTTTCGTCGCATTTTATCCAAAGTTTAAGCGAAAACCTTGACTCTGTCCTCAATTGGCTCAAAGGTCTTTGGTCTCACACCGCTTTCAGTAGCAGGTTTGCCTGTTGGCATCATGGCGACAGGGGTCCAGGTAGCTGGAATACCGTAAATCTCCTTGACCTCAGCGTCAATCATTCCACCGAAATGTTGCTGAAGCAGGATTTAACCATCAGCCAACATGCTCATAATAAAAAAAGGAAGAGAGAAGATTGCTTACCAGAGTAGCACCCATGCCTTCAGCAGCCAAGGCGGTCCAGACGGTGAACTGGATCATACCAGTAGAGTGATCACTGCAAAAAGCGATCATCGGTGAGCGCGTCGCCGAGGTCACCATAGATGGAAAAACACATACGAGAACTTAGGGAAAGCATCCTTGTAAGCTGGCATCTTCTCGGAGATCGTGGTAATTGGAACGGAGTCTTCGAAGAAGAGGATGGTAGCGTAAGAGTTCTTGAAGAGGGAGATCTTTGGTCCGAGGTTGGCAACTAATATCAAGAAGTGGTTTATGTGTTAGATGAGCGTTTTCAAGGTCCTCAGAGCAATTTAATTAGTAAGAACTGACCCATCTCTGGTCCGAAAGTCTCGACCTTAGCGGAGAGGGTATCCCAGACCTTGTCAGCCTTCTCGCCGAACAAGACGACAGCACGTCCCGACTGGATGTTGAAGGTAGAAGGGCAGTGCCTTGTGGTCATAAAAAGGTAGCATAGGTCAGTTTTGATCTCTTTCATCGCTCAATATAGTCGTTCATCGCCAACCAAACCAGTTTGAGCTACACTCACTTGACAGCGTTTTGCACAATCTCAGTGATCTTCTCATCTGGGATAGTGGACTCCTTGGTCAAAACGTACTAATACACGGAAAAGGGACACAAAGAAATGGAATATACTGGTTAATATACACCCGCGAGAACAAAAAAAAGCCCACATCCGACGAGAGGAAAGCCACTCACGACAGATCTACGTTCCTCGACGGCCTTGAAGAATGGAGCAGACATACTGGTAGGTTGGGAGGTGTTGTGGTAGAAGAAGAGGGCGATGGCGGAAAGGATGAGAAGGATCTGGGTGAAGGAAACCATGCTGGCAGATCGGCTGGCAGTATTTATGCACACCCCCTGTTACTTTTATCAGCCAGGTTTTGCGAGTTGACAAATCCGTTCCCGTTTGGGACGCAAAATGGATTTTGCGTCTGGTGAATTTGACTAAAACAGCAATATCTTCCCACGGCTCTGTCAGCGAAGGTTACGCAAAAGCAAAACGCGGTTTATTACAGACTGTGCTGACCCAATTCTGACACGATGCCGTCCTGAACCCTGGGCTGTCTTCTAACTCAAATGTAATATGATGTTTGAGCTGTAGTCACTTCTGAGAAACACCCAGTGTGGCAATGCTGACAGCAAACTATCTGTTGCCCAAATGCTGGCTGAATCTGGGTTACAGGTCATCCATCAAGGTGAGCTATGTATACAGCAGTATAAGGTAATATCCTAAAACACCTGAGCGTTCAATGTCAGTTACAACCCGCCTGTGGTGATCGCACACGGCCGTTTGTTTCACATCTCCTTTGCTACGTCCCCACATCTCGCTTCCTACCAGTTCCAGTCTGCACCGTCATCTTCGATGCCTGGAGAAACAGCGGTAGAAGCCGTCTTGCTGAGCCCGGTGGAGGGGACACCGGGAGATGACACTCGGCTGATAGGAGGCGATTCACTGAAGTCCAGGAGTAAACCTTCTCTGATGGTTTCACTATTAGCAGGACCGATGGGTCGAATTGGCTGAAGTTTGACTGCTTTGATGTTGTTGCTGTTAGACGGTTGCAGAGTGCGTGATGAGGGGGCGGACGAGGTAGACCGTGAGGACGGAGGTTGGGTGAGGGGTCGGGTTGCAGCTGGCTCGACGAGGGGGGCAGTAAGATTCTTCTCGAGAGTGGTAAGTGTGCTATTCAATTGCGATGACAAGGTGGCGGTGAGGCTCATTGTGGCTCGCCGAGATGATTTGATACTAGTATGAAGCAAGATTAGAGTTATAAATCATCTATACATTTACCGTGGGTTGTCAGACAGGACTCACGTTTCACTCGACACAATACCAGAAGCCAGCTCATTCCATCTCTTTCCCCAGCCAGCACTGCCAGAAGAAGCCATATCGTCTGCCAGAGATTTCAAGCTCTTCTCCCCTGGACCATAAGCGTCCTCACTTGGCATCGGTGACTGGTAAAATGAAGATGCCTTTTCATCTGTCGGTGTTGCTGAGAATGCTGAGCTTGCTGAAGATGTAGTAGAATCCATGGAGCCCATAGATGACGAACGGGAGTCTAGTGATGAAGATGTGGTGGTGGACGATGCGAGGGAAAGACGTTTGGCAGATTTTAAGGGTTGCTGACGAGTGGTTGGAATCGAGTGTGAAGTAGATGAAGATGGTGTTGCTTTGGAGTGGCCCAAAGTTGCCTCGTTCGTTTCTGCTACAACGTCCAACCCAGTTGCAGTCCTCGCGCTCGACAGCAACATATCTAAACTTCCTCTTGCCATCGCGCCGGTACTCTTGGGACTACCAGTGACTTCCATCTTGGAATTCGCTGTCAGTTCTTCGTCATCTTCAAGGCCACCTCCCAGAACCATATTCAGGAATTTCTTCCCACTCCGGATCACTTCGGGGCTAATGATACCTTGGTCAGAAACCGTAGCTGGATCCGCTGAGGATTCCAAATGAGAATTCATAGCTGATATTTGATTCGAGGATGAGGCGTTTGTTGAGGGACGAGAAGCTCGAGCGACTATCGTCTGCCATTTCTTCTTGAGCGACGATAGCTCTGCTTCGTTCTGAGCCAGTTGCTCTCGAAGCTCCAGGCTTTTTGATTCCTTTAAAAATGAGCAAAAACTTGTTAGATGAAGACTGAAGAGATTTAAATGGTGATGCAGACGTACTTTTTGTGCAATGAAGCTGAGTAAATCAGCGTGTCTGTGGACAAGTACACAGAAATTGCGTAGTCGTTAGCAAATTGGATTTGCGGCTAGTAATCAGTGCAAACGATTCGTACCTTTCTACTAATGTTTGAGTTTTTGAGGTTGATGACCCCTGGGCGGTTTTTTCCTCCTCGTCTTCTTCCTTCAAGACATCCTTTCCTTTCCTCAGGTCACCCAACATTGGTTTGGCACCTTCCTCACTGCCAAATCTGGTATGCAGCCCCAGACCACCTGATGACGGACAGCTAGTCAGTCCGCGATCTGATCTGGGACTCGTATAGCTGATTGAGGACTGTCGACGGCCGTTGAACCTATTGAGAGATACTGTTCGAGACAAAGGTGCAGGCGAGGGACTGGAAGGGAGGGCCCCGTCCGTTGCTGACCTCGTCATGGGAGAATCTGAGGCAGCAGAAGGAGGAGGGGAACGATACAGACTTGTAGCAGGTGGGGACGAGCTCGACGACGATAAAGGAGCTCGTGGGGTTGAAGCGAGCGACAGTTTCTTCAGGTGCCCTCGCGTCTGCCTGGGAGTTTCAGAAAAGGGTAGGGTCGACTGAAAGGGTATTGGATTGGGTGATGATGCGAGGTCCATGGCTCTGAAGGGTATTGTTTGAGGTGTTGGTTGATGAGGTTTGACGAGGCCCAAGAGCTCGGGAGCACGACCAAGAAAGACCAAAGCGTCGCGTCTGGGTCGACCACGCTGACTCCTAATTTAAAAAAGGGGAAATATTATTCCATGTAAGAACAGAGAAAAGGCAGAACAGTAACAGACCAATAAGTACCTTTTATCGATCTTTATTCTAAAACCGAGTGGTTCTGAGAGAACTTTGCCTCTGCTATGAGTAAATCTGTCGCCTGCGGACGACGCGCCATTTATCCGCTGCAATAGAACGGTGAAAGTTGACGTAACACGCGTTTAACGCTTTTGAAATGTTTCGAGTCATTGTAATGAAATACCGTAGACTTTCTTCCGGTGATCCTCGAAACTCAATTGCGCTGGCAAGATTTGACCTGAATGATACTACACGACACCTTGGGAGAACTTAAAAATACCTGCCACTTGCACGCATATCACGCGTATCTTGCTTAACCGAATGAAAATGTGAGAGAAAGAATGTGTGAAACATCACCCAGTTCCGACAAGGCACCGTATATCACCCACCTTACTGCGATGAAACTTGGCTGTACCTCCTATGTCGATATCCCAATTATCGAAAGAGCTTTCAGATCTATTGTTTCCGATCCAGATAACGTATTTTTCTCATATATGTGGGTAATTCAAGATGAAAATCTGGTCCAAGCGAGAGTGAAAAAGCTTGAGAACAAGGGAGGCCACGCGACCACATAATCAATTAACATGATAGGCTAACTTATCTCTCGGTAAGACAATTCGGGGACTATGGTGAAATGGTTATCATCGCTGCCTTCCATTCGAGGGTTTAATCACTTTAGTGAGCAGTGGGTAGGGGTTCGATTCCCCTTGGTCTCATTACTTTTAGGTCTTTGCCTTAACCTTTTTTTTTGCAACTCTTTCTACTTGTTCTCTAAACCCGGCTTTCATTGTTCTCCTTTGATGAGTCAAGAATCACAGATGTCGAATTGAACGTTCACACCATGAGTTTAGCCATCGAGATAAACCTGCATTGCGCTCCGTATTTTTTCGACTATTCTATCACCGCGTTTGTTCATACCATACACCATAAGTTATTCTCAGCTTGTATCATTTTTGTTTTACTATACCGATGCGCCTTTTCTCAATCCCTTTGTCAGCATCACCAGCATCTCCTCCATCCTCTCCTGTCTCTTCGCCATGGCCTTCAGTTCTTCCCTCAGCTTCTCAACTTCTTTTGCAGATTCAGGATCACGGGGACTAGGAGGCTGAGCATCGCCAACAAGATCGCCAGACGTTCCAGACCGCCCAAAGAGTCGAGCCAGCGGTGAGTTATAGCCTCCGGTGGCACTACCGTTAATAATTGATCCTGGCATCTGTTCGATAGCTGGGCGAGTAGGGTTGAACGGCTTGACCCTCTTGCGAGGGCTAGAAGAGATAGATCGGGACGTCGACATGCTTGTTGTGCGTTCATGGCCGCTGACGTTCGGAGGAATGGCGCTGGCTGGAGTGACAGTCGTAGATGTTGAAGCCGTACTTTCACCTTCGTCTTCAAGAAGCTGTCGTGCTTGCTCCAGCAAGATCTCAGAGGGCGATTCCAAATCCTCGTCGAACAATTTAGCGAGCACCCAATCGGAGGAGTTACCAGTCAGAACTTCAAAGAGTTCAAATACGTTTCTGACATGAGGTGCAGTTGGTTTCTTTGCGATGTGTCTCTCCCAGTTGGAGATGAAGATAAGAAGAGGAAACGACGTCCTACAATAGTTAATGCTGTCAGCATCTGCGAGACCATTCCCAAAATCGATAAACGCACAGTCGGATTGCAAAAACATTATACCGGTGGAATGCTCTCGGACTCAACAAGAAGCTGAGCGGTCGAAGAATGAGCAAGCACGGGAGATTGAATGGTACGATGAAGGAGAAGATTGAATCACTTTTTACTCCAGCGACTACATCAATGGTCGACTGGTACGCCATTTCTAGATGAGCACTCGAGTTGATCTCAGCAAAGCGGTTTGATAAGATGGAGATGAGGATGGTGACAAGGAGCGTTCCGCTGGCCGCTGCGAAGCAGACCATAATGATAGGACCGATGATGGGATTGAATAGCTTCGCTTGACTGAATGAGAGGAAGGTATTTCCAAACCTATGATAAGAAAAATCAGTTGGTGGAGATCTTGTCTTGGCTTCAACACAATGGCCTCACCATATTTGAACCATCAGCCATAGGAGAGCTCTTGGAGTGAATACACCTCTTCCTAGGGTCAGCAAAGCGAAATACAGTCCACTGAAGCAGACTGTTGCGAAAGCCATGAACTTGCAGAAGTCGATGATCATCCTGACATAAATTTCAGTCAGGTCATTTCAGTCGTTTGTTACAAGTCAGGTTGATGCTGAGATGTTACTCACAACTTCAGTGCTAGAATGACAACATTACCATCAATGAATCCAAAAGCAATTCGAGGGAAAAGAACCACCGCGCCAGTAGAGAGCAAGTCGAAAGCAAGGTCCGAGGATTCAGCATCACCAGTAACCAAACCTTTGACTCGAAGCAAGAGGTAGGATAGCACAATCAAGATGAAACCTGACAAAAGATAAAATCAGCTTGATTGTGCTTCAGAATAATGGAAACGAGAGGTAAGTATACTCACACATGTCGAAGCCATTGTACACGTTGGCACTGTAGATCGCGAAGCCATGCTCTTTGGAAGACGCGAACTCATCAACGAGAATCCCAAGCGAAACAAACCAGAAAGCGGCTTCAGAGACAGTAACTTTCTCCAAATCTCTCCATCCCAAGCACCAGCAGAAAACCACCGCTAGGAGAACGAAGTTCAAGCGCTCAATTACATTTCGCCAGGCTGGTACTTTGAGCCTCGAGTGATCAAGCCAACCTGCTTTCCACGGATCGTAAGCCCAAACTGCATGAGGTGATCCTCCTGTATTTCCCTCTAAGGAAAGTCGGTGGGCCGACTTATAGTTGTCAGACAGAAGAGAAGATGATGATTGCGATTGATAGACGATGGCGCCCGAGCTGACGAGGGAGATGGATCGAGTGAGAAGGGGAGTTGCAAGGAAATCTATCCAGAGTTACTGAGTTTTAGAAGGGGTACTGTTTATTCTGCAGGACATACAAGAAAGACTCACGTTTCGCTGCGCTCAGGACGGCGACTTCTAAAGCATTTTGACTCTTCACGTCTTCCAAATCGTCTTCAATTTCTGCCATGAGAGAAGAAGGAGCTCCATCGAATGGTGAGTAAGGATGCGTCAATACCTGAACCACTGCGAATGTTGGGAGAAGGTCTGTCAGCGGCAGCGGCCACTCAATGGGAATAGTTTGGCCCTTCTTACATTCCAAATCAGAAGAAGAAAAACTTCGAATAAGCTTCAGAGCTAGAAGTTCACATGCATTGGCTCTGGTCTGAGGGGGTTATGGTCCATGGTCAGCCTCAGTGGAAGAGCCACTACTTTAAAACGTGCACCACTCACAGTTTGAAGAGATGCAAAGGCAAGATCCGAAGTCGATAGACGTTGGAACTGACTGTGAGACACGAAAGGAACTTAGCGACACCCCTGTTGAGTAACCTGCAGCTCGACCTACATTCTGTTCAACAGAAGCGCGTAAATGACTGCTGGTTCCTTCACCTCAGAAAACTCGAGTAGCAATGGCCTGATGACGGTGAAGTTGATACCGGGTTCTACAAAGGTAACAGACTCATTATCAGTGGTGCTCAAGTCTAACGTGAGATAAAGATGTCGAGCATACCGTTGAGCTGGTCCCACGACAGATTTGTATCGATGTCTCTCTTGATCGCTTGGTTGATTTTCTGGATCAAAGGGTAGACAGCAGCAGGACTTGATCCGTCATTGTCTGTGATTGACTCGATGTCCATTGTTCTCGGAGAGATAGTGAAGGGTCGAAGCAAGAGCGATGATTTCTGGGATCTCTCGTAACGCCCCCAACGCCCACTTCAGAATTACAGGAAGTCCACAACTCGACTGAATGACTACTACTACAATCAAGCTGTGATCTTTCTTGATATCTCTGGGATTTTGCAAGCTATGCTAGAAATGATCTGACTTCATTCTGTGTATACTCTCGGTTGGATCTCATTCAGATACCCACTTTCCAATTACTCTTTTTCGACTCAAGCTGCTCAACCAGAGGAGGACCCTTCAGTAGCCGTTAGTAGAGATTGCAGAGCTGCTGCTGCGTACTACATCCCGCTCATGGTTATGCTTCTCTTCTTTCTCTTCTTGATGGCAGGCTCGTCTTCAACGACTCGAAGCTCAATTCAACGAGTATGGTATGAGACGAACTATGGAAGGTGTGATCATCTGTCATGATCATGGTCATCCCCATGTTCTCATGAACCAAATCGCGAATAGTTTCTTTAAGGTGAGCAGGGGACAGTCGATTGGTCCTCGCATCGCAGGCTGATAGGTCCAATGATTAAAGTTGCCTGGATCATACTTGTGAAGATCGGTTTTCTACTCAAACTGCCTTTGCAGTCTCCACTAACATTATATCTGTGTTCGCCTATAAGACGGCCTGGTGAAAATGAGATCTTCGGCCTCAAACGTCTCTTGGATGAACAGCTTACCTCTAATGGAACGATGGGAAATTGGAAAATTGGTGATGTCTTATCTCAGTGGTATAGACCAAACTTTGAAACCTTCATGGTGAGTCGCTGAATAGCAGCCGTGAAGTCCCTTTGTGATACATGTCACTCGTGTCCCTGCTTTCCTGGTTGGAATCCAAACACCAGTACCCCTATGTCCCAGCTCATATCACGCAGCCAAAGGAAGTGAAGAAGCTCTGTCTGGTTCACTTGCCGGAGGAAAGTAAGCAGAAGCAGACCCTCTTCACTCCTTCCTTATTTTGAACTGAAACCACACCTCCTTCGCACATGCTGCTTCCGACTCTGTAGGAGTCTTGTCTGTTCCCCTGAATATGAAGCTGTTAGCTATGTGAGTACAGTTTCTTCTCGTCTAGTTTCTCATTGTAAGGACTACAACTGATCTCAGAGATGTTGGCGCTCCTTAACCTCACCACCGCTTCAGTCCCCTCTTTGAGCTCTACGGTTAGCCCCACCGGACCAATATCGCAATATTCTAATCTTTTTTCTGAAAAGTTTTGGGATATGTTAGACAATTCTGCTAGATATGGACCTCAACTCGCCGCCTTACCCCAGCTGTTAAGTAAATACGACTTTGTTTTCCTCTGAGCGCGATTTTCTAGGTAATTCCATAGCTCTTACTTGTTCACCTCAAAAATCGAAATCTCACTTGTCTCCCCGTCACCAGAAAATAAAAATCCCTAACCAACATCATCATATACCATCGTGGCTCATTTCCTTGACTCTGATTCACCGTCATGCGTTATACTGCACCAAACGCTCTATAGTTCACCTTTCTTGGTCATTCAGAAGCTCAAGCACTCATTGGACAGCTTGATACATACGATTGGCCACTGTCAGAGAGGCGGCGACTAGCTGTGCGAGTTGGGGACGTGTACCACTCGCTTTAACCAGATTGTCTTCATAGACACCTCACTTACGCGATGAAATAAGTAGTTAGTACATCTAGATACAGAAGTGAATTCAAACGAGCATTTGGCGTTTCTACTGTCTGCTTATGAGGTACTGTCGCGTTGAGATCGCGCTATCTGGGCGGTATGCGGGACGAAGTACCGTGCATTATCCCGGCTGTCATTTTCGTTCGCCAATTGATTCTTCCTTGTAACCACAGTCATCTCCCCTGTATTCCTTTCCTTCGCTAGACGCTGGAAGACCTGTATCTCCTCAACTCATGAACTATGGACTCTCATCATGAACTATCCCCCACAACTACCGCAACACCTTCCCTTTCGGAAACATCAAAATTTGACGTCGGCGGTAAAGATGCCTCACTCCTAAACAGCGAGCTCTCCAGAATCAAGTCGAATACGATATCAGAGATTCCTACAGCTGAGGCTTTACTCGTTCAACCATGTCAGACCACCCTTTCCCACCAGCTGTCACGCTCGAGCCGGAAGGGAAGGGATCCGGAGAAAAACGCGGGAGAGAATCCCACTTTGATTGAAGAGGAAGAGGAGGAGGAATGGACATTCCCAGGCGATGAAGGAAGTTTGAAGGCCTGGATAGTGACTCTGGCGTGTTTCACGTACGCTGGAAGCAATATGGTAAGTACTTTTTTGACACTGTCAACAAGGGTCGTGCGAGTGAACAACGAACCTGATTTTAACTACGACCTTTTTCAGGGTTTTGGTCTCTGTTGGGGTGTATTTGTTGACTACTACTCCAGTCATACGTTTCAGGGAACGCCGCTCTGGCTGTTGTCGTTCGTTGGAGGTGTGCAAGCCTTCGTACGTTGTCGCGCCAATACCCGCACCATTGAGTTAAGAACTGATCTCTCCTTCCACAGGTCATGGCGGTTACCGCTTTTGGAGCTGGTAAGGTGGCCGATCGATATGGATATAAGCCAACCCTGGCGGTCAGCTCAGTGTGGTGCTTCCTGGCGTTGATCCTCTGCGCCTTTGTGACGAAACTTTGGCACTTGTTTTTGTGTCAGGGGGTATTCTTAGGGCTTGGAATGGGAATAGGTTAGCCTCTTGTTGATGGGGTTTAATGCTGGGCTTTTTTCTGGATACTGACTCGAAGACTTGGCTTCTCATTTGTCTACATGAAATGGTTATTGCTTTCTGTTCTTCCCTTTCAATCTCACCGTTGGTTTTTCTGTCTCATTGTGAACAGGTACACCTGTGTATATGAGCGTGCCTAGTGGTAAATGAGCGCTTTCTTTTGTTGACGCGCCCAACGCACGCTGATTTTCATTGTTTCTCCTTCCGTAGGCTGGTTCTTGAAAAAGCGTGGACTAGCTACGGGGTTTGCCGTAGCAGGCTCAGGGATCGGTGGTTCTATCTCTTCTCTCATTGTGAGGCTAGTCATCGTCAAGTTGGGACCACGAAAGACCTACCTCATCTTCGCCGGATTGCACGCGGTTCTGTGGATAATCAGCTGGCTCGCGATGGAAGTAAGGATGCAACCCCCGCGTCGGTTGACTGCAGAAGAGCTTCAGATGCCAGTAAAAAAGAAAGGTTTCTTCGATTTGAAGGAAGGAATCTGGAGAGATGGAGCTTGGTAAGTTGACACCACTAAAATCCAAATCAGCTCTGTTGCGGCGGTTTTCTCAGCATCTTTTTGTGCAGGTACTCGCTACTGGGCTGTTTGATGATCGCTATCTGGGGCTATCTGAGTCCGTTCTATTACATATCGACATACACCAAAGTCAAGGTTCCAAATCTCGACCCAACAACTCTCATCACCGCTGTCCCTCTCATTGTGATGAACTTCTGTGGTGGACTGGGGCGACTCTTTGCTGGGTTTTTGGCAGACAAGTTTGGTCCGGTGAACACCTTCTTCGTTTCGCTCTTTCTAGGCGGGCTATTCCAATTGGGTCAGTTGCCTTTCACTTCAAACAGTAGTAACCTGGTTCACGGCTCTAGACTAATGTTACGAGCTCCCCATCTTTAGTTGTATGGACATTCGCAGAGACTTTTGGCTCCATCATTGCATTTTCTGTTCTCTACGGGCTGGTTGGCGGATGGTTCCTTTCCCTGCTGCCGGTTGTCATCGCGCAGCTCTTTGGCTTGGAGAACTTGGCGTCTTTAGTCGGCTTTGCGGTACTATGCAATAGCCCTGGCCAATTGGGCGGTGCTACGATTGGAGGTGTCGTACTTACGGCATCTGGAGGGAATTATCGCATGGTCGCCCTTTAGTGAGTACCCCTTCTTCTTACCAATTGCGTTTTCGTAAGACCTGAAGTCCTGGAATAGCAAGAAACTAGCCTTAATTGGTCTTCTGGAGGGCTTTGGACATATTCCAAAGTCTTTGCTGCTTTTCCATCGCTGCGGCGTGTGTGTTTACGTTTGGTCTCTAGTGACTGATTGCTGACAATGTTGTGTCCGCAACAGCTCCGGACTGGTTATGCTCTCAGGAGGTATGATCCTGTTGTATGGTAAGCCATTTCTCTCATCCGAACACTAGAAGAGTCCATAGCTAACAGAGCGGCCCATTGCAGCGCGGTTTTCTCGAGAGAAACGGCTGTTTGCGAAGTATTAGACATAGACATTATACGACTGCACTGTATACTATCACGGTATTGAACGAACATTTATTCCCTTGTTTCTCAATCGGCAGCAAGTTTTGAAACAAAACAAAAAACGTTGACGTTATGACCCTTCCCATCCTGGCTCCCAACTCGCACAGCAACAAAACTCGATAAATGGCCAATCGAGGGCTCCCTTCTGCTCTCCTGCCTTTGCTGCAGCCCCCTCTTCTACTGCAACTATCCGCACGTCTGATACCTGTCGTACCCACCAGATTTGCTGTTCTATCCTCCCTTCAAATCCAGCGATATTCAACCCATACAGGCCACAGCATCTCGAGTACTGCCTCTTTCACCACTTCAGCATCTCCAGGAGCAGCACCATTACCGTCAGGAGCTACTGCAGGTTCGGAAGGCTCTATATCTTCATCAAATGCTGCTTCGTTTGGTTCCAAGCATCCAAACGCGGTAAACAACTTTCGAAACGAGCTGGCCAAAACACAGCCTAGGTTCTACATTAGAGGAGATGAGGTGGAAGTACTGAAGGAACCCAAAGACTTCTTTCTTGCTTTGCTCGTACGTCAAGTTCATCTGGATGCTGGTGTGAAGAGCAACCTGGGAGAATAAGCGTGTTGTACATTTCGCTGATTTCCCTGATTAACTTCGTTGGTGCCAATCTAGGAATTAATCAAACGAGCGAGAAGGAGATTGATTCTTTCGACTTTGTACATTGGAGCTGAACAGGACGAGTTGGTACGTCACAATCCTCGCCGTTCCGTTTTTTCTTCAATTGCAACTTTGCTGAATTCTGTCTTTCTTCCCGGCTCCATCAGTTTGCAACCCTTCGGCAGTCCTTGTTAAGGAATCCTTCTTTACAAGTATCTTTACACCTCGACTACAACCGAACTCTTCGTCCGACAAATCCACCACATTCATCAGTCCTCCCACTCCTCGCTCTCCTTAGAGAATTTCCTTCTCAAGTCCACGTCTGGCTCTATCGGTCACCAAAGCTGAAACCACCCCTCGAATGGGTTATACCAACTAGAATGAATGAGGGCTTCGGGACCTGGCATTCAAAAATCTACGCAGGTGACGAAGAAGTCATTTTGACAGGCGCCAACTTGAGCAAAGACTATTTCCAAACACGAGTTGATCGCTACTTTCACATCAAGAACTCTGTCCATCTGACAACATATCTACACGCTCTTCTAAGGCTCTTCGAAACCTACTCTTGGACTCTACTACCGGCCAGGAGATTCACAGATGAAGACGATGACGGATATTCATCAACAACACTCGAGCAGCTTCAGCAGGTTGAAGATGAATCCAAGTCAAGATCTTCCCCATTCGTTTTGAATTGGAATCATCAAGACATCCCTCCCACGTCATTCTATGAACATGCGACAGCAACCCTCTCAACGTTTCAAGCTTCGTGGTGTCGGCTGTCGAGAGATTGGGAAGGCCGTAGAGTTGATGCAGACACAGAAGTTGTTCCAGTCATTCAAAATGGTGTTTTGGGGATTAGAGAAGAGGAGAATGCGGTTCGTCGCTTTTGGGAAACCGCTGTCGATGGTTTGGGAAAGGGAGCTAAGGTGGATTGGACAAGCGGTTACTTCAGCATGGCTCCTCTATATGAAGGGGAGATGTTGAAGTATAGTGGAAAAGACAAAGCATACACTAGAATTGTGGCAGCCAGTCCCAAGGTGAGCCGCTTCAGCCCACTTCGATTTGTCTTAACTGCGCTGACACTGAGTCATATTCAAATACCCTATTTATGTCTTAGGCTAACGGATTCTATCAGTCAAAAGGACTCTCCGGAATGATACCGCCAGCGTACACCCTTCTGGAAAGTGACTTCGAACGAAGAGCCAGGCGTGCTGGGAAGCTGTCGGCATCAGCAACTAAAGCTGACGATGAGAGCCAGAGAAGCCCAGATCTCGGTGGTATCGAACTGACCGAGTGGGAAAGAGAGGGTTGGACATACCACGCAAAAGGTGAATTGGTTCTTGTTGAATCCTATACGTACTGTGAAAAATCCAATACTGACACCCGAACTCTCGTCACGACAGGAATCTGGCTCTCTGCTTCGTCAACCTCGAACCCCCTTCTCACATTTGTTGGTTCATCAAATCTTGGACCACGGTCTCTGAACCTCGACACAGAGACATCCTTCTTCATCATCACATCGTCGCCGGAGCTTCGAAAATCTCTCGCCGGAGAAGTCGAGAGGATTAGAGAGAATGTGAAAAGGGTTGGAAAGTCTACTTGGCTACAGGAAGATAGAAAGGTGGATTGGAAAGTGACGGCTTTGGTGAAGTGGTTGGGCATCAGCAGATACCTATAGATGGGACAGCAGGCTGGCTTTCGGCTTATGACATAGACAAATTTGCAACGAAACCAGTTTCTCTCTGAAGGTGGTTTGCAAGAGCATCAAATTTTGGGAGCCATGCATCAGATACTATGTGAAGAATGAGCCTATCTATGCGAGGTAGTGAAGGACGGTTCTAGATTCGACTTCGTCTCTCGCGAGATACTAGAAAGCGGCCAGTTCAGTTAATCAGTGGTCGTCAAAGGGAAATGGACAAGAGTTCAAGAGAACTTACTTCACGCTCAATTAAAGACTCAATCTGTTTCTTGATGTCTTTTGGGTTTGGAGGGAACGTTCGTTTACTATCGACAATTGCAGTCAGCAAATGCTGGATCAAATAGAGGTGGTGTGATGTAAGCTTACACTGCGTCAACTACCTGGTTTGTCAACTCAATCCAAGTCAGCTTCTTCTTTCCTTTCATGATTCTCACGATCGCGGCGTCCAACAGGTGAGTTCGGTCACCCATGACTCTCTCTTCAATCTTCTGATCTTCTTCTACGGTCTGATTCTGTTGGATTTGATTGATCTTGAGCCTGATTTTGTCATTCGACAGCTTCTCATTGAATGAGAACATGTCTGTTGCGGGAGAGATGTCTCTTGAAGCAGGTGTTTTGACCAGAGGACGAATCTTTCCGCATGCGAGGGATTGAAGGGTACGACAGAGTTCATTTGTTTCTAGATAACGTCAAGATACTAATCAGCTCTGTTCCTTATTTATTTGAACGGAGAAACCGAATTGCCTGCTTACCAATTCCTGTCCATCCTTGGATGTCCACAAAGCTAACTTTGTGGCCGTCATCAACGTTGTTAAAGCCTAGCAAGACCAATCCTTGGAAGAGTGAGACACTGAGCTCTTTCTTTCCCTTTGGAAATCGAGCAGTGAGTGTCATTGACCCCAATTGATGTCTGAAGTCTAAGAGACGACCTTGATGAGACGAGGTGTAGAAGTTGTGGAAAGAATTCAAAGCAGAAGCGAACTAGAAAGAAAATATTTGTTAAGTTAGTACAAGCGAGAAGCTGGTAGCAATAGCCAACAGCTGACCTCAGTTGGCAGAGCGAAGTTCTCCCATCCCTTCTCGAGCCCGTTGTATGACGGCCAGTTAGCGGCGCTAAGAACTGACACATTCAAGTCCATATCGTCTTCAGGTCTGTGTTTGTTCCTATACGACTTCATCAAACTGAAAGAGATGACGATAAATCAGGATGGTGTTGGGATCCGACGACGAGGCATGGTCACGGCGAGATACTCACGAAGCACTGAGCTGGAGATCAGCCATCATACCGTCTCCTGTAGTGAATTCATCGCCCAACTCCCGCTTCAACCTAGATACCATGCTAAGTTCGGCGTCGTCAGAGGCAGATCGACCCAGCAAGAGACGTTTGGCGAGAGCAGTGACGTAGAATGCTTCAGATAATCAAAAAGCCACGTCAATCCCACAATTCTAAAGATAAGTGGTTCAATAGCTAGAGATAGAAACGTACCCTTGAAAACATCTTTGTCTCTGGTGAACCTGACCAGACCCATCAGCCCATCCAAACTTTTGTCCAACTCAGGCGAATTAGTCGCCGCACTCCTCAATAACAAATCAATCTGCTTCGCAATTAGCTCGGCAACTTTCCCACCCCGTTTACCCATGACTGTCTCGAATGCCTTGTATGCTCCGTCTGCAAGAGTTCGCTCTCGTCGAGAGGCGGAGCCGTCTGTTTCGAGGACGGAGAATGGGCCAAAAAGGATGTCGTCGACTTGGGATTTGAGGGAGAGGAGGAGTGGGATCATTTCGCTGTCTTTCTCTGTATAAAGTAGGTAAGTCAGCTGTTTACTCGATCGAGATGAAAGAAGCGTGTTATGAAGGTCGCGTACCTTTAGTGTTCGACGTCGATCCTACCACGTCTTCAACCAAGGATTTAACTTTTTCACTCCAGACATCTTTGACCAGACTTAGGTCCACACTACATCTCCTTAGGAGGAGCATCATTAACCCCAGACCGGATGAGTCGAATGTCCATGGACTGGCAGGCAAGAGGGTCCTCTTCGAGGTGGTGGTTTGTTTAGAAGGTGTGATTGTCGTTATAGTTGCCGTCGCAGCTTCTTCCTCTTCATCCCCATCAGCATCGCCACTCTTGTGAGCGCCAAGCGACAGCCTAATAAAGGATAGCTCGGTAATTGATTTGGTGATCCACTGGAGCGTCCTGCTGTTTCGACCACTTCCTGCATCGACACCTTTCCCTTTGCCCTTCAACCCCAAGTCTTCATCATTAGATGTACCTGACGAGCACTCCGAAGGGAAGAAGAAGCATCTTTGGATGATTTCCAAGATCTGTTTGAGATGAAGTTTCCTGGTGGCATCATCTGGATCTTCGGTCTCGTTCGTCGCTGGTGAGATCCTCAGGAGACCCTGGAGCAACGCTTCTTCCTTCTGGAGGACTAATGAGATATGTTCCCATATATTCTTTGCACCTTTTTCACCACTGACCACAGCCTGGTCGATCTGCTTAGCGTTGTCGATATAGAACTCTTCGGTCCTCGCCTTTAGCGGCTCCAGGACTAACTCATCGAACAGCTCCAAGTCGTGCAGCATCTTGACCAAACCTTCTATTTCAGCAGAAATACTTTCGGTAAAGGACATCGAGCGGGAATATTGGACGGAGGACAGGATGACCTTGATGAGCTGCTCCTTGACCAGATTATCCTTCAGAATGGTGTTGACGAAGATGAAGCGAGACATAATGACGGTTGGAAGCCGAACATCGGAAGGCTGAGCACCAACATTGATGGCAGCTGTCCAGATGGTGTCCAGTGGTAAAAGAATGTGAGAGACAAACGCCTGAAGGAGGAAAAGTGGAGGGAACGCCAGTCAGCGCGATACGACAGAAGCTACTCATGATGATGGGATGTACAATTCTTTCGCACCACCAGGTCCAGCCTTTGAGAACTTTGGCTCTGAAGACGTCGTCACCTTCTCTGCTCATGATGCCCCCTCTCCAATCTCTCTTAATCGACTCGGCAGAATCTGCCATGATCTTCTGCACCTGGTCGTACAGGTGACGACCTACTTCCTTATCCTTGGCTTGGGATATTCTGAGGAGGGAAAGGAGGGACTTGTATAGCTGGTTGTACGGGAGGACAGAAGATTTCGGTAAGGCTGAGAGTGGAGCGAGAAGGGTCGATAAGTTGGCCAAGAGAGGGCCGACGATCGAAGAAGCATCTGCAGGTGGGTTTGCTACAGGAAACAGTCAATTGAGATACTCTTAGCACTATCACTAGTGATATCAGTGGGAAGATGGAACGATCTCACCACTCGATAGATTCAGCTTGACTCTCCTCGCCTTTGAGCCCTTAAAGCTGGCTGAAGCTGATCCCGACTTCGACAGCACGACAGGTTCGTCCAAGAATGCCTTCGAGGTGACGGGCAGAGGTCCTATCAGCGAAGCCATCTCGACGGATCCCCTCTTCAATTGTGGTAGAGAGCTGCGACTCGCGATTGGCCTGCAAGATTCCATGCCCAGATGCAAACTTGGTGTAATCTAATATCACTGAAGATACCTCATCGTACCAATGGTGCCAAACACCTCTGATTGTATTACAGTGTCCTATATATCGGGATCATTTTCTCTAATTGCTGCACTGGGCCGAGTCAAACGGTATTCGCGCCGCACAAGCAAGCAGCTGGCCTGAAATACCAAGCATCGTTCCAGAACCCAAACGCTCAATCCAAGCAGCTCAGAACAACATTCTTATTGTGAAGAAATCACATGGATACGAAGATATCATGTCACACTCATCTCCAGCCCAGCACGACAAGCCAGCGACAGACAAGCCGCTCGCATTCACAGAGACACAGGCTGAGATCCTGATAAATTGCGAATCACTACTCACTCATCCAGTCACCGGTATGGATACAGGACACAATGTAGACACAGACCAGCGGAACCACAGCAACAGTGATGTCGATGAACTGGACGTCGAAAAGGAGGTGGGGCTGCAGTTGGCGGACAAGGACAAAACCGCTGGTCCAGACGACCCTTGGGAATTCCCGGGTGACCATGGGAGTCATAAAGCGTGGACTGTCGTTTTCTCTTGCTTTGTCTTCGCTGGAAGCACAATGGGGTAACTTTTTTCCTTTGTTGTTGTTGTTCTTTTTACGACAAATTCACGGGTGTTTCTTCCTTCCTAGATGGGGACTGTCTTGGGGAGTGTTTCAAGAGTACTTTTCGGAGCATATATTTCCAGATACTCCTCTCTCGATTTTGTCCTTGGTGGGGGGTGTGATGACCTTCGTATGCCGCAACTTTGTCTCTCTTGCTTTAACCTCGCTTTTATTGATTTGCTTCTTCTTCCGGTACTTACCTCAGGCTCAGAATCTCATTGCTTTTTGGGCTGGAAAGTTGGGGCATAAGTATGGATTCAAGCTCGTCCTCAGCGTCGGCTCGATCGTGATGACGATCGCCCTTGTCCTGGGCGCGTTTGTCACTCGAGTATGGCATCTATTTCTATGTCAAGGAGTCCTTCTTGGGCTTGGAATGGGAACAGGTAACAGAATGATTTTATTATTTTTATTTTTATTTAGTGAGTGTCTGGCTGATTCGTTTGAGTCCCCTTGCTTGTGGGCCTTTACTACACGCCGACATCTACCTCCTCTCAAACACAACCAACTTGCCCTTCTGCCCAGTGATGCCCCTCTACATGTCCTTGCCTTCTCGTGAGTATCTTTCCAGTTCCTCCCCCCCAAAAAAAGCACTCACCTTCCCTCCGGCCATCATTGAGAGTGGTTTCTTAAAAAGCGAGGTCTTGCAACTGGTCTTGCCGTGAGCGGTTCAGGTCTCGGGGGGTCCATCAGCTCCCTCGTCATCCGCATTATCATTGTCCGCTTCGGGTATCGCTACACATACCTCACATTTGCGGCGCTCCATGCGGTTCTGTGGGCGGTGTCAATCTACCTGATTGAAGTGAGGCATAAACCGGTGCCGAAGCTCACTGAAGAACCACAGCTTCAGCCCATGAAGGTAAAAGGGTTCTTTGAGTTGAAACCAGGCATTTGGAGGGATACAGCGTGGTAAGATCTCTGTTAGCTGCTATGAACACTGTATGTTGTTTTCTTCAACGACTCCGACTGATCATCCTTACCACATCGCAACCACATCGCACAATCAGGCTCAGCCTGCTTGGATGTCTACTTATCGGGGTGTTTGGCTACTTGACCCCGTATGTTTTCATCTCAACGTACACTAAACTCAAAGTTCCCTCCCTGCCTCCCAAAAGCCTTATCGTGGCCGTCCCGCTCATCGTGCTGAACTTCAGTGGTGGACTGGGACGCCTCTTGGCTGGCTTCTTGGCCGATGCCTTTGGCCCTGTGAACACATTCTTTGTGTCCCTCTTCTTCGGTGGGCTGTTCCAGTTGGGTAAGCCATCGTCTGGATTGAATGTTGATTGTCTATCTTACATCGCACTCGCATCGCTGACCTCTCTTTCCTCTAACTGCCAGTCGCCTGGACATTCGCTGAATCCTTTGGCTCGATTATTGCATTCGCAATCCTTTACGGCCTCGTAGGCGGCTGGTTCCTGTCCCTGCTTCCTGTAGTGATCGCCCAGTTCTTTGGCATTGACGACCTGGCGACGCTCGTCGGGTTTGCGTTACTTATGAACGCCCCTGGACAGCTAGCAGGCGCAAGTATAGCTGGTGTCGTGCTGGAGGCATCGGAGAGCTATAAAATGCTGACGCTCTAGTAAGTGTTCGGGACGATAATCGACGCTGAGCAACATCACTCAAAGTATCTGCTTGCGTCTCTAGTTCCGGGCTGGTCATGGTTGTTGGCAGTGTCATCCTTCTATACGGTATGTAGTTCCTCAACGAAGTAAGGGGCCAGCAGGTCTGACACACAATCTGTTTGTACAGCTCGCTTCGACAGAGACAAGCGGATATGGGCTAAATTCTAGAATTACAGAGATTTAAATATAACAAATAAATTACCAGATATTTGAGGTTCATCTTTCAAAAGATAGAAAAATGTGAATTTTGATTCGAATGATTTCTACCCGAGGATGAGCTTGTTTATCTCTCCCACAACCTCCTTTCCGGGTGAAGCTCATCAATCAAGCTGTCTTTGTAGATATCCGTTTTTTTCTTTCATTGTTGCTCGTTCGTATGTCTGATGACTGTTCTTCGCTGTTATGCTGCTACATATCAGCTGGCTACTACGCGTGCTTCCCGTCCCCATCCAATCTAGCTTCTTCATCACGACTTAGGATACACCGCTGTAACCAGTAGCTACAATCTTCAGCTTTCAAGAAGCTCCGAGGGCTGCTGAGGTATGTCTGTCTTGTCTGAAGCAGGTGGAGAAGGGGGAATCAGCTCAATGTTAGAGGAAGGAATCGACGGATCCACCTACGATGACGGCAGACCAAGAGCTATGTCCTCAGCACTCCCAGCAGGGTCCTCCGTTCAAGGTGATATGGATCCATATCAGTATCAATCTGGACAAGAGCTTCAAGCTGGTCCCTCGACGATGCCAATGGCCACGTCTTTGCCTCTTCCCAGAACCAACCTCACTTCTGTTGAATATCCCGGCTATATCGTTGATCTATCCAAGGCTTTGGATACACTAGGTGGCCAAGAGAGTATCACTTCAACTTTTAACTCTCAGAGGAGAATCATGGAGCTCAACTTCGGAGGTTCGAGGCTGGGAGACAACGCTTGGAGACACCCTGTCATAGGAGAAGTTGGGAAAGGCTCCAAGATTGTGATCAAGGTTAAGAGAAGACGAATTAAGGGTGCCGATGGTGACTACCGAGGTGAAGCTGTTGTCCAGGTTGTTGGACCAGTCTCGAAGACTGTCCGATTCAGAAGTAAGACGCGTCGTTGTGTTTATTACAGCCCGGTGAATACTGACATGAATGCTGCTTGATCTAATTTCGTATAGCTATTGCTGACTTCCAGTATAGACCGGACTTGACCTCTGAAGCCGCGGAGCTGAATCGAACGCTCACGTCGCTCGACAGCCAAGCACTTCTCAACTTCACCTTCAAAGAGAACTCAGAAGACTACTACGGCCCAGCTGATAATGAAGAAGCAGAAAATGAAGAGGGAGGCCAAGTGGATGAACATGGCGAAAAAGTCGCTGCCCCACTAAAGAAGATGAAGCTCTTGAATGGTGGTTGGCCAGCTCCCGTTTTCTCGCGTCAGAATATACCATTCAACTACAAGTGAGTATAATTTTTGCCCATGCGAAGCCATGATTATACCTCAGGTGATGTTGAACTTAATTCTCGGCCGTTGTGTCTCCCGATCCTCAGCTACAAAGCCAATCCCTCTTCAGTACCTGAGAATCTGATGGACTCACTAACTGGACAAGAAAAGACAAGGCTCATTAATCGACTGAGACATAAAGGATTCTCCATCGCTACAATTCCCCACAGTAATCCCATTGTATGCGTCACACCACCCTTCAAATTGTATGTCTAATTCGTCTCGCTAACCCTTCCCTCTTTCATTTAGGGCGTTGTTCCTCTCAAACCAAACGACGACGTTATGAACGCAAGATCTAAATTACCTCAAGAATTGTTGCAAAGGCTTATTCATGTAAGAACCCCTCATGTTTTCTTCTCGGTCAGGCGCTGTGAACCTAAATCTTTCCTTTTGTTGTTCTTGTCTATTCGTGGCTGAAGTTTTTCAACATAAGGCCATGCTGGTCTCGTTTGGCGCTCTATAACCAGTTTAGCCAGAGCGATCAAGCCACCATCACAGCGTGAGTGTCTTTCTCACTGATTGACTCGAAAAGCACGTTTTACCTTACAGATCAATTTTTTCTTTTTGAAAATGTAGTAACAAGGCTCTGCTTCCCAGTGTCTGCTTCTTGATCAGCGATGGACCGTTCACGCACTTACTTGTGCGTTTTGGCTTCGATCCAAGAGCTGATATCTCCTGCCGAGTGTGAGTGCTCCTCAGTTTCAACAGTGCTCCAGTCTGAATATTCTACCATGTTCATCAACTTTCATTTATCATTTTTTAGTTACCAAAGAGTTTATTTCAGAAACTTCAGAGAAGATGGTGGCATCAGAACTGCGTTCCGATCGAAACTGCTTTCCAAAGCGTCTGTTGAGACTGCAGATGAACATCCTGACGCGTAAGTTAGAACCGAACCATTCCAAAATCTCAGTCAATTTTGACACTGATTTCGTGCTAATGTCACGGTGGGTTCTGACAGCAACAAGGGACATCTCTTCGATGGAAAGAATCTTTACAGAGATATCGGAAATTATCAGCTATGCGATGTCACGGATCCCCAGCTTGTTGGGCTTATCAGTGATATCAACGGCTGCAATGACAGCTGTAGTGTGCGTTTCTGAATTGATTTTTACAACCTGCCGTTTGACTTGTCATTAACCGTTAACCCCCGGTTATCCAACAGGAAAAGGAAGGCTGGTATCGACCAATTCGATTAGGTCTTATCAAAGCGGTTCTTCGAAGGAAGTTCTTGGCTCTATCTGAGACTGGTCAAAGTCTCAAAGATGAGGACTGTGACGACTTGCTTAACGCCGCTGAATTGGAACAGGACATCCTCGACCATAACGACTTCGACGAAGGCTATGATGAACGAGGAAGAAAAATTGGAATTTTAAATGAAGAAGACGAAGACGAAGATGGAGATGATGATGAGGATGATCCTGAAGAGAATGCTGCTGGGCCTTCCACCTCTTCAAAGAAGAAGAGACCTTCGGCAACCCGCCTCTCCCTACCTGTCAAGAAAAGGAAAATGGGCAATGACCATCTTAGAGCGATGGCTGAAATCACAGGTGGTAGCACACAGCGGGCTGCTGCTGGCAGTAAGATCTCGAGACAGAAGAGGATGAGTAAAGCGACGGATGAGCTTGCATTGGATGAGGCAGTTGTAAGCCATTGTCACTTGTCTCGTCTGATTTGTAGTGCAAGGAAACTGACGATCTTCTATCTTGCGTCTGCGCGATTGCAAAGGCGGCCAGATTGAGGAAGGCAATCAAGAAGAACAAGAAATGAGCGAGGCAAGGCAGCGAGAGTCCTGTCACGACGAATCTCACGCGAGTGTATATTCTGTATGGTACTTGATAGGCACCTTTCTGTTGTGTTGTGTCGCGGCTGTCTGTGAGAATGAGAAGCGCCCGTTCATGCGCTGTCACCACTGCAAAACAATCCCTACCACCTTGTTTTTATTTTTATTTTTTTCAATTCTTTCTTGCTTTTCTCGAGTTTTCCAGAGTGGTTGATAGCGATTCTGGAAAGATTCCAGTCGAAAATAAACGGACGACTGTTTATGGTAATTCTCGCATGCACAACTTCAGAAATTTTGAGCGTCCAGGTTTTGCTCCTCGCCAGCAACTATACAGATCTATACAGTTTTGAATCTGTCCCAAAAGGTCAGCCACATCCACCTTGACTCTTAACCATGACCCTCTTATCCATCCTGCCTCGTTGTACTGACATGCCTGAACGTCGTTGCTTTACTAACGGCTGTCGTCGCTACGACCAGCCATTTCTGTTTGCGGACAAAACAGGGTCTTCCCGCTGGATTTCAAGCTAAAACACAGTCTGCTGACAGTGTTAACAGAACCTCACGGCATAGCACAAGTACGACCCTTCATGAGAGAGCTTGAACAGGCTGTTTGACCGAAAACTGACTCTGTTTTGTCCCTCTAGGATGTCGGAGGCGTCTTCCCTCTTCCCAGGCTTGGACCTTAACCTTGGCCTTGACTTGTCAGATCTCGAAGCAGCTGTCCTTGCTGGAGAATATGATGAGGGGAATCAAGAAGATCTGGATGTCAATATGGAGGTTGGAACGGGGGAGGAATACACTGAAGGTGGCTACAGTGAAGCATACGACGAGTATCAGCAACCCCAGCTTGAAGATGAAGCACAGCAACAAGACCTTCCTGGCACCACCGTCGATGGGTCAGCAATTCACACCGATGACGCATTTACTGGGAGTACCGCTCCTGACGTCGTGGAAGGGGAAACGGTGACGAGAAAGAGAAAGGCGGATGAGTTGGAGGCGGATGATGACGTCGAAATGGCAGGACCAACGGATGATTTATCTGGAGACAAACACCCTAGACTGGATGTTCCGTCTGGTGCTCAAGCCATTCTCGGAGAGGCTGAGGAGTCAGCAGCAGCAGTCGAAGATGAAGCTCTCCCGGCTGCAGCTCCAGCTTCAGCACCGATTCTACCACCACCAGCTCCTGTTCGGCCAGCTCCTCCTAAACAAGCGGTACGACCACGTCTGCCTGTTGCCCAGGTACCGATACCTCGACCTCCAGTGGCTCCTTTACCCCAAGTCGTCAGAAAAGTTCCCATCCCTGTCGCCCGTCCGGCAGTCCCTCGATATGTCCCTCAATCTCAGGCCCAACGGAACATGGTTTCACTCAACACTTCGGTGTCAGCCCTTGAGTCAGCAGCTATCGCCCAGGAAAAGACCTTCTCCGCGTCCGATCCACCATTGGAAATTCCAGCAGAGACCATCGCATCTTCAGTACGAGATCACTACCTGTCGCTTTTGGAAAAGGGTGCCCTTATCAAAATTATAAAGGGTATCATTGCTACTCATGCGAATAACGTCAACATTTTCCCAAATGACATCCAGAAGGCCATTGTCGACATGGAAGTTGCGTCCCTCATGCCAAAAACGAAGAGTCAGCAACAGCACTACGCTGCCCCATCGATTCGCGCCCCTCCTATTACGACCGTTCGATACCAGATTCCGGCACCAGTAGCTCGAGCACCACCACGCGCCGTTGGTCCCCCCGTTCTAGCCGGTTCAGCACAGGCATCCTCTTCAACACAATTAGCCAATGCTGCTGCTCCTGTCGCAGGACCATCACTACCCAGAATCATTCTCACTACGAAACAGTCAGAACCACATGTTCTTGCAGAAACAGACGGAGAGAATCTCGCGTCAGAAGCTGCGGGCGATAATTTACCAAGTTATGAGGAGATGATTGTTTATGCTCTAGAAGCTGCTGAGGAAACCTACAAGAAGAAGCATGGTGAGCTTCCGGATCCTTTTGATGCTGCAGCTGTTGGTCTTCCTCCAAAAATGATCTTCGCATGGATTACCAAGTGAGTTAGCCCTCTTCTCATCTGATAAATGCGATAAATGCAAAGCAATGGACCAGGCCCTGACCGCCTCTTCGTTACTATGTGATAGGCGTTGGCAAGTTATTCCAAACTTCCGTCCGTCCTGCAGTCAAGCACTCAACAAGGCTCTCAAAAAAGGATTACTCGTGAAGTCAAAGGCCACCTATGCAATTAACCCTGATTGGGATGGTCGTCAATCTGCAGCTCGCAAACCTACACGTAGACCGCACGTTGATGGCCTCCACGCTACTGTTGTTCCGACACCAGCACCAACTGAACTCAAAACGCCAGGTGTTAACACTTTACCCATCTACTACACAGATGCAGATGGAAACACCAATGTTGCCAACGCTCTCATCAACAACCTCAATCGTTCCGGAAATCACCGTGCTGTTCAAATGTTGAAGCGTCTCCCCTTGGTACAACAACAACAGGCGGCGGGTAGACCCAAGAAAGCATCGAACCCAGGACCTTCCGGACCTCTTCCAGCCCATCGTCGACAGCTCAACACTACCGCAGCTTCTCGAGCTCTAGCCAAACAGCAAGCAGCAGCAGAAGCAGCAGCTCAATCTGAGTCACTCAGAGCTGTTTTGACAGAAATGGCTAAGGCCCACGGAGAGACTCAGTCCTTGAATTCTGGTGAAACACCCAACGCTGAGACTACAGAGTTGACTGAAGCCACAACATCTGCGCTGGAGGAGCTCAACAACTTGATGTTGATGGGTACTGGAAATGATGAAGAAGACGACGAGATGGAGAGTGAAGGCGAAGGTGAAGGTGACGGTGGTAAAAGGGCTTCTGCTCCATCCCGCACCCCCGCTGCAGAAGATGGTGAAGCAGTCTCAATTACTCCAGCTGCAGAGAAGTCTACAGCGAAAGTTCCCGAAGCTGCAGCTGCTGGAACTCCTCCAGCACTTGTTGCTGAAGAGGAAGCTTCAGCTTCTGCTGATCAGGTCTCAGCACCTGCTGCGGTGGCTACTGCCGCACTTCCCAGTGCTGAATGAACCACAATTTTTCTTAACAATTACCATATAACCACTATCTAGGATATACCGTCTATAATCTTGATACCCCCCATCTTCTGATGTTCGTTGTTATACTCAAACAATACGTTGTAATTCCATGTACTCGTTGCCTTCTTCTTGCCTTTCGATCGTACATACATTTAGACCATGTAATCAACTGCGTCAACCAATGATTGGTACATACAACAATACAGCGAGATCAAATGTGAATGTGACGGCTACATAGATGTTTCTCATCTCCTATGAGACGGATGTGGCAGCGGGCTCCGACTTCTACTTCGTCTCGGACTTCTACTTCTCCTTCTGTCGACCGGACTTCGACTCCTTCGTCTCACCATGCGAGGGGGTGGACTTCTGCTCCGACTTCTCCACGACGGCCTGTCGAAGCTGTCCCTTCGCCTACCGCGCGACCTCGACCAACCTCCCCCAGTAATATCCTCATCTGATGAATAATCTGGCCGAAATCTATCCCCACCATCTCTTCTGGGAGGCGGTGATGAGAAGTCTCTTCTAAGTGGGGGTGGAGACCTGGGCTGCGGTGAGAAACCTCGTCGAGGCTGATCTCGAGAATAGTCTCTATCTCGATTCCGATCGTCTCTAGGTGGAGGGCGAGACGGCAGGGTGTGAGGTGTTGTGGAGGTTGGAAGTGTTGTTGTGGTTGTCGCTGCAGAAGTTGATGTCATTGAAAACATATCTCTTGCCTTGTCATTTAAATCGCCGCTACCCCTTCGGCTAGTTTCCCCACCAGATACTCCACTATGCTCGAAGCTGCAATACGCTCCGTATTTACATCCACGAACCGAATTGTAGAAGGAGCAAGGGCCTCGTCCCTCTAAAAATGAGGACCCAAACGTCAAAATGTCAGATTGATTCTCACAACGAACACATGCCTCAGGTGACTCACTTGGAACAAGGGCTGGGGTGGGATCTGAGCTTGTGTTAAGTGGGACATTGTGGACTAGAGTTGTATAAAAGTTTAGAATGTCAATGTCACTGTGAGCTTTACCTTGAGGAGGGAGACTGACCAGTGCCGGTTATGTGAGCTACTGAATGCGGTAACGAGAACATCATTGGAGCTGGCTTCGGTAGCACAGGTTCTTCGGGAGGAGGAGTGATACTAAGGTACGGTTTGTCGTCGTCTTCGTTCTTGACACCAGGCTTTTGAATGTCAGAGAACCTCGACGTTCTCTTTGTTGAATTTCCTAGAACAGTCAATGGAGAGGGGTGAACCAGAGAGGTGAGAGGTAGCAGGGGGGGTGGTGAGGGTGCCTGAGGAGGTGAGGCCTCTCCTTCCTCGTATTCCGAATCTTCTCGCCCTGAATCGCCTCCATCTTCACCATCAGCTATTCTTTGTAGTTTCCTCACCATTCCCTTCGAAAACTTGGATCTGGGTCCTAGGAATCGATTGTCGGAAATGAGAGACGACCAAAGTTCATTGAAGAGACCGCGTCTGGTTGCGTGTAGGCAAGCAGTCAGCAACAGCAGCCTTCTAGTAATAGAACTGCTTACTGATCAAGGTATTCCATCAATTCTGAAACAGCTTTAGTGTTGTTTTTCCTGCCGGGGGTCAGAGGAGTGGCTTCGATTCCGGTCAGCTTCGGCTCAAGCTCAGCTCTTGGAATGGCAAGTTCTTCTATTTTGGCTATCAGCTTAGTACGTTGTTCCTATCAAAATGAAAGAAGTTATCAAAATGGTCGATCTCATCGTCTCGGGCGAAGAAAGGCAGGGGAACGGTTTTCCGCACCTCGGATGTCAGGAAAGCATTACAGAAGCCGTTTCTGAGGGTGTCAAAGTATCCTGTGTCCTGATATTTTTCCTTTATCTCATCACTGGCCAAGCCATCCATGCTGCAGTTGTTGATTCCCAGTAAACTTGGAGAATACGAGAGTCGCCGTCGTCGAAGGCTTAGAACCGCCGAAAGCAGGCCCACGCTTTTGGCTTCAAGCCAGCACTGCAGGGAATTTCTCCTCTAAGCCCTGACAGCATGGACGACTTTATTCAAGCGTACTACAGTGTTCCCCCCATCACCAGATCTATTTTGCTAGGAGGAGCAGCAATCACCTTGCCTGCTTTGGGTGCGTTCCATTGTGCTTGTGGATTGCTGCTGGCGGGAGGGTCATCTCCTGGAACTGGTCTGACCTCTTCCGTACATTTCTAGGCGGTCTTCTTGATATGAGGACAATCTACTTCTACTGGCCAGCGATCAGCAAGAAGTATGAGGTAAGTAGTCCTCGAAGTGCTGGAACCTGTCTCGCTGTCACCAAACTGATCAGTAACGCATCCCTCAACTTTTGAAGTTCTGGAGATTGATTACCTCCTTCCTGTTTGCTGGTGGGGGACTTCCTTTACTCTTTGATACATTCCTGTTGCACCAGACCTCGAATCAGCTGGAATCAGAAACTTACCTCGGCAACAGTGCGAAATACGGATGGGATGTTTTGTGTATGATGATGATGCTCCAAGTATGTGCTTTGAATCTTTTCAAAAAAATTCATAGCTGAACCCTTTTCTCCGTCATTCGATAGGCTATAAACATCTACTTCAAGAATGCGTTCTTGTTCAGACCGTTCCTTGTCGCTTTGGTCACTCTATGGTCGAGAGTGAACCCAACAACTCAAGTTTCATTATTCGGTCTCATTAGAATTCCTGCAACACGTAAGTGTTGTTCGCTACTACAGCGCTCGCAACGCTATTTGCTGAAGCTCCACCATCTCTCGGGTATCTAGTCTATCCAATCGCTCTCGTTGGCCTTGAATTCATTAAATCCGGCATGGGAGCAACAATCTTAGCAGCTACAGGTCTCGTTGTTGGGCATGGATGGTGGTTCCTGAACCATGTTGTCCCAGAAGAGAAGAGGCCCAAAATGATCACTGAAGCTCCATCTTGGTGGACCAGTAGTTTTGCCGCTCCTCCCCCTACAGTTCGTACTCCCTTTGGAACAGCAACTACTGGATCTTCTGGTAATGGCACTCCAGCCCCAACTGCTGGAGGCCACACTTGGGTGAGCATGAATTCACACAGCTCTGCAACGCCTTCTGGAATGGAGCGCTTTGGCTTTCTTCTTTGTCTCGCTCTACTAGTATGAAGAGATATCTAAACAATTTCGTTCTTTGTTTTCCACAGGGAAGAGGAAATCGACTGGGTTGAGTAGGAACTTATTAGGAAGTACAAGTACCCATATGCTAGACTACAATGTTTCCGTATCGCTCTTTAAGTAATTCAGTCACAACAAGATCCATAACTTTTTCTTCCTGGAACACCTTATGCTGAAGGAAAATCTTTGTGAAAAAACACGATCGTTTATTGGTGCGTTTCACGCATCTCTACTCCGACCTGAATGATTCCTGTCATCACCCAACTTTTCTTTCAATGAATGGGGTAGCCGGCCCATCCTCCAACCGCAGGGTTCCTACTGAAGCTGATGAGTTCTTGTTCACTCGAGTTCTCAATGGATCCAGGGTGCCTTTCCACTTCTGCGTATGGTCGTACCTAAGTCCCAGGTTTAGTATGTGTTTCTTCTTCAGTTATCTTTCAATCTTGTCGGGTTACTAACAGAGACCTGGATTAGCTTGGTTCTGTGCTACAATTGTCGCCCACGGTGGGGTTGTCCTGCCACCCGACGAAGCCCTGCGCGACGTCGACTACTTTGTACTGGACTGTCCACCTCGCCAATATCCTCGAACAAACCAGCAGCAGAGAGTCTTTCAGTATGTCACTCGACAATATGTCATCAGTGAAAAGTGGATCGATGCGTGTCTGAAGGAGGGACGAATTGTCAATGAGGAAGGATGGGAGATTCTCTCGCCAGGCATGATTATGGTTGAGTAAATAGCTGCCTCTAAAGATGCAAGAGAATGAGAAAATATCTTCTAATGGCTTACATTTGTTCTGCTTCAGCCCCAACCATCCTAGATACATGAGACTGAACGAACCTCCATGCTCTAGACCCTGTATTAAATCCAAAAACGACATCGCATCACATCTTCCTTCACCGAATTCCCAACAATCCTCGTCCTCTTCTGTAAACGGCTCCGTCAACGGCTCTGTCGACAGTGGAGATTCGCTCCCGACGGCGCCTTCACTGAGTATCCATCGCGATGAGGCTTACCGGTCTTCGTCACCCCCCTACATGCTCCCTCCTTCTCCTCCAAAAAGATCAGTCCCAACAATTGAAGGCCGCTCTTCTAAAGCATTCCATGCAGGGACAAATGCAAATATATCAGTTTCATCGCCATATCTAAAGTCACCTGCAAAGCGACTAAAATCGCCGTCATCAGAACAAACGTTCCATCGAGGCGACTTCCAAATCTTTGAACGAGATCATCGTGACGTTGCGGATAACATTGATTCGGATGATAGTCTGGAGATCATCGAAATCCACCGACCACCGATTGTCAAAAAGAAACAACGTGCGCCAAAACTCGAACATGTATCATTACCAGTATCAGTGTGTTCTATTGCCTCTTCTTCCCATTCGGTAGCCTCACCTGCACCTCAGTCGGAAAAACAGCAGCGGGCGATCAGGTGGCTGGGAGAGAGAGTAACAGCTTACGGGAAATCGATTGATGATGGTTTCTGGGAGGAATGTTATTCTCTAGTGAGTGATAGTTGTTTTCTCAATTTAAGCTTCACGATTCTGATCTCAAACGACAATGTGGTGATACTGACTGACCACCTCACGTTACAGAACAAAGACAAGACGCCTTCCGAGTGGCATCAATTCTTCAAGCACAATAAAGAGTTGGTAAAGAAACAAGTGAAAGTCGAGTTTACACCACGATTATCATCTCCTCCAAAACACCTCAGGTCATTGCAAAAACCCTCTGCATTCGATAAGCCTCTTGTTAAGAAGCCAAGAATGTCGAAAGTTCCATTTTCGTTCCAAAGCTCGATCACGAAGCCGATGCTAAAACTTCCAGCTAGGACTACTGCCCGAAGTCAAGCCGCCGATAAGAAAAGAGATGAGAAAGATTTGGAATGGCTGAAACAGAAGCTCTTATTTCTGTCATATGCTCCATCTGCTTACTTTTGGGATTCACTAGAGAATCAGGTCAGTTCTATCTCAAATATCACGTTCGAGAGGTTCATCTATTAATTTTAAGTGCCCCACTGACGATTATAGCGTGGAGATAAACGTGACGCTAACCAATGGCGTTCACTGTACGAAGCAAATTCAGAGCATCTAAAAGAGGTTCTTCCGCAACTTAAATTTCAAAGTCCAACAACATCAAAAGCCCAACGTTCAAAACATCAGTCTTCATCTCTCACATCAACTCCAAGTAAAAGACGCATCATTGAGATCATCTCAGATACGGAAGACGAGAACGACGACAAGAGTCAAAGGCGAAGCGGTTCTCTGTCAACTCAGTTTCTGACTGACAACGATGATGATTCTGCTTTTGAAGATGCTGGAGCTCAAGAGGACAACGCCGATGTTGATTGGGGTCGGCCTCAAAGTCGGAAGAACGGTCCTAAACGAGATGAGACGTCGGATGATGATGACAGCGATGACAGTGACGAGACTGGTCCTGACTCTGATAATACTGAGCGATGTTCTGTAAGCATTTTAATTGGTGTTCTTGTGTGTGTACGAATGGAAAACCGACGCGATTTTCCTCCCCAGTCGCGGAGGCACTGGAATCGAAAATCTATAACCTCAAAACCGCAACTCTTCTCTCGAAGAGGATCACTCGTGTCCTTTTCATCAACTCCTCTCTCCAAAAAGCGACATCCGAACGGAAGCGTTGCCGAGTATGTGGATGAGTTCGCAGAGGAACGGTATCGACTGCAACAGGAGCAGGAGGAACTGGAAATGGATGTATCCGAGCCAATGTGGGGCGGTCCTCAGATATCAGGAATAGAAGGTCACAATGGAGTATTCATGGAGCATCTGAATGGTGCTGGAGGGAACGATGATCACATCCCAGATGTCATTATGAACGTGGAGCCTCTACGGGGAAACGATGCTTTGGATTTCGATGCGCTTGATCCTTTGTTTGCTGGCTTGTTGGAGCAGCTACAGGAAGGTATCCAAGAAAATGGCCAACTTGCGATTGAAGATTTGTTAGTTGATGCTTTCCGGTATTTTGATGACTCAAAAGATACACCAGAACATGTGTTACAGCGGGTAGTAAATCAAGTGAGTGAGAGGTGCTCTTTACATCACCCATCTTCTGGTTACTGAGTTTTTACTCCATGTGGCTCCAGTACCCCTTCTATACCTACGATGAGGTCTCTTCCTTCTATGCCGACAACGTCAACTCCATCTCTACCCACATCAACGCTCTCAACTCGAATCTTGCCCTACCCGATGACCTTTTTGCATCAGCCAATGCTTGCTCATTGAGACCTCAACATGATCAGCACGACAACGATAATTTTTCAGTCCCTTTTGATGACTCATTATATGTCCAAAATCACTCTCCAGTTATCGAGGACTCTTCGACAGCTGCAGGACTGTTACCATCCTCTCAGTGCTCATCCCAAATGCCGAACCTCTCTCTAAAAAGAGTCCACTTCTCTTGGTGAGTTCGCTTTGGCTGCTTCCTCGCTCTTCGTTCTCTACTTAATTACATGGATTGTCGCACTAGTGCTGCAGATGAGGAACAATAGCCTCTTCTACGTCTTCACTCCCTGTAATGTCCCGTATAATGATCAGAATTTCGTAGAGAATGCATGTCGCTTCAATGCTGTCACTTTCTATCTTTTCTTATTCATGGTGTATCGAGCTGACTCGTGGCGTACCCCCGCTGATAAATCGCCTTCAGAAACTAATTTGTGAACCTTCAAACAACCTGACTTTCGTTGACTCTACGATGGGCTCAAAGGCAGCTCCGATGTTCGTGGATACCCTGGACACTTCTGCCTCTATTGTAGATCCCCCAGCAAAGCTTCAGCCACCTTCGGCACCCCACCATTCGAGCTCAAGAGCTGATAGGAAGAGCGATGTACACGCCAGTCGATGGAGCAGAGAAGCCATCGTTCTCCTTCTGACCGCTGGAGCTGGTGTGGTATTCGTTTCAGCTCTCACTGCCGTCAGCTCCCGTATCCAGAACAGACGACTGGCATCTACCATCAAGCAGCTCAAAACCAAAGTCCCCGCAGAAGCTTCCCACCCCAATGTTGCAACCAAAGCTCTCCCCTCTGTTGAATACACTAAATCTTCTCACTTATCTGAAGAAGTCACAAGGTTGAAAGCCTTGGTGGAATCAATCAGCGAGGGCCATCGGCTGGAAATCCAAGCGCTCCATGAGCAGCTCTCAATCGCGCAGAAGCCAAAGGTTCTGGAACTTCAACAGCTAGCACCTAGACCAGTCAAATGGGAAGATCTTACCCACCGATTCTACCAAGCCAGCGATATTTTGAAGCCTGACGACGCCCCTATCAGCGACGTCGATTCGCGTGCCGCGAACCATTCGTCTTCTGAGGAATTGGCACTTTGTATTGCTAATCATTATCTTCTCCAAGAGCTTCAAACTCTATCCCGGTTTATGGATGGTCTTCTTGGCAGCCCAGTCTTAGAGAATAAGATAGCGTACAATGAGCTTCAACTCGACCATCAGGTTCACCTTGCAAACTTCGAGCTAGGCCGGTTCAACTCTGCGTTTCGCTCTGCTATCGACACAAACCTGAACGTTATGAAGACCAAAGAACTGAAGGATCTTTCCGCCGAACTTCAGCAGAAGCAAGAGCTTATGCTGAACTCGAATGTGGCTGAGTACCATTTGGGTGCCAAATCAGTCAAATGGCTTCTGGAAATACTTCAGGTCTGCCTTGAAGACCAGAAAGCTGGTCCTTTTGCTTTGAAAGTGGATGAGATGCAGGTCAAGATCGAAGATCAGTCTGCCGAGCCTGGGTGAATCGATGACTCCGTAGTGCATTGCCGTAATGGGATTCAATCTGTTGCTGACCAAGCAATTGCTCTGTTTCTACATAGGCCTAGCTGTCAAGACTTGAATGCCACGTCTTCTGTAGCCGTTGAGCCTCCAGTGTGAGCCCAGGATCTATGGCGCTCACAAGTAAAAGGCTACATCTTAATCTCCACTATCTCTTTAGTACTCAACTTCCCAACCTCGATACATCATCCAGACACCCAGCAGTCCATCTGTTTGAACAATTCAATGGAAACTTTGCTCTTCTCGTTGCGAAGAGACTGGATGCTGTCAAAGACATCGACATACAACAAGAAGTTCGCCGACTCCACACCGAGTTGAAAGACTTCTCCTGGCTTGATTTGAGTAAAGAACAAGTTATTCAGAGTGTGAAAGAAATTAGGAAAATGTACGATGAGGTTTCCAGGAAGCTCGATGGCCTGCTTGGGAGTGAGACCGACATTTCTCTAAGAAATACCTTCAACGAGATTGTCCATGGTTTGTACGAGGTTGAAGAATGCCTGAAGAACATTGAGGTGTCATTTCAGCGTGATCGCGAAGACGATCTAGAAGATACATCACGACAACCAGGGTGAGTCATCTTCTTGGACCATCCGTGCTTGTTGCTCACCAGCATTCATACTGTCCAGGTCTCGGGCTGTAGCAACTATCGCTACTTCACCTAGCTCAAACAAAATGTATTTACATGGTGATATGCTGACCAGCAAATTATTTACGTACTGATTTCTTCACTTTTGTCCCTGTCAGCCTTGAATCTCAGTCTCAGGTTGACGATAACAGAGCTGCTGAATCAAAGCCTGAGGAATTGACCGAGAAGAAAATGACAGGATTTCAAAAGTTGGGAGAGGGAGGAGAGAATATTCTGGTCAAAGACTATACTAGGGAGCAAAGAGCGTTATTTGAAGAACTGGAGCGAAAGATTCACGATCTGGAGACTGGTGCTACCGACAAACCCAGCGCCGTCGTGGAAGATGAATTCTGGTTTGTCCCTGAAGCTGCTTTTGCTTTAAATTGGTATCTAATCTCAACTGTAATCCCTTATATCCCTTATTTCCTTCAGTCCTCCAACCAGAGCGGATCCAGATGAGGCTAACCGCGACACCATCCCATCCTCAGTCGCGCCTGGAAAGGTTTTCGCGGTACTCTCTGCGTTCAAGAATGAAGAATCCTTAGACGACGTGTCTCTATCAAAACTGAGGGTGCAAGCTGCTGCTGGAAGGCATGCGAAGATCGATCTTGCTGGGAATGGCCGCGTTGAATTTGTTGAACAAAAGTCCTTGTGAGTTGTACTTGATCGTACTTTATGGAAAAAATGAACTTCTGACTTCTCGGTCCTGTACCGTTTGCAGACCCAAGGAGAAGAATGCTTCCGACGAAGATTCCCGAGCGAGTTACAAGTTCCAGGAAGCTCCTACTCTTTCTCACAATGACTACTTGATCTTGTAAGCACATTACGAATTTGCGAAGGCTTTAAGGTCTCGCCTCAACTAGGCCGGTTTGTTTCTGCAGTCCCACTCCCTTCATTCCTACTCCGAAGCAGAGAGTTATCAACGAATTCTGGAAACTATCTCAATCCCAATCCCACTCTCGTGACAGTCGCCATCACAAAAAGGTGTGTCAATTATTTAGATGCTGTTGTTGATCTGCGTACTGTGTGAAAGCAGTGCTGAACATGTATTGATTAGAACTTTGCGGTTGATAGCGATCATCTATCTCGGTCCAGCTCTACCATCGAAGAGGAAATAGAGATCCCTTGTATGCGCTCAAGCTTCTTCTTCATGGTTACATGACTTAATCTAAAACTGCCTCTTACTCTCTTGTAGCAACAAATTCTGAGGCCCATACCCGGCGCCCATCATTTCCACGTCCTTCGCCATTTATCTTCTTTGGGGTGATCTCCTTTCCTCTCTCCATCATTACTGTAGATCAGCATGCCCGTGACCAATTACTTACTCTTATCAGGAGAAAGGGGTTTACTGGTCGTTAGCTCCATCCTTGTAGTTACAAACACTTGTAACTCCTCACGAAAACTATACCAACATTACTCATTACTCTTTATCATTTGTCGCACCATACTCATGTCTATGAATTGTATTCGCCATCTCTTTCAATTCATCTATCCTGTGTCTGAGTGAAATTGGAAAAATTAGCGTAAAAGGTTGGCAGTGGCACCCAACGCATCGTCTCTGCAAGAAAATCAAAATTTGTGGAGAGGGTCCAAGCTACAACTCTTCCTGAAATCCAACTATGTCTCTCAACATTCCCCTCAGCTCATCTGTCCCAGGATCTGCAGGGACTCCTCAGAACTCGTACGTTCCAGGAGCTGAGCCAGTCGCTGGCAGAGCTAAACCAACAGTGACCGACATCGAAGAAGATGAGGACGATGATGAACACCCAGACTTCTCCAGCTTGGCTCAGGTGAGTATTATTTCTGGCTGTTTAAGTGACCCGAATGGGTGATTGGATTTGCTGGAAAGAGATAAGAAGATCTGGACAGAACATAGCCGTCGTTGGACTACCTTAACTCGTCAATGCGATGCTCGCTGTTTTACCGTGTAGGACACAACACACTGCTTGGATACTCATCTATTGGCATAGGATACGGAAATTAGATTGAAATGATGTTTGACAGATTTGTCAATCGTAATATGGGTCTCTCTACCATCTCGTCACGTTCGATAATTCCGCTGCCCCTTCCCCTCGCCTGTCGTAAATTTTCAACGCAGCTTGGGACGTGTCTGCTGACTTCTTTTAACTTGGTTCTGTGATATAAAGAACCCAGCTCTTGCTGCTTTGGTCCAAAACAAGTTAGCTGGTTTGGTAAGTCGACTTCGTCGCTCAGCAGAGAAGATCACCCCAACTGATTTTTTCTAACGTCGTTCTTCTTTTCTTTAGGTCGGACAGACCTCTGGATACGTAGAGTCTCTCCCAGTTGCTGTCCGCAACAGAGTAGAAGGTCTCAAGGGTGTCCAGATTGAGCAGGCCAAGATCGAGGGAGAGTTCCAGTTGGAAATTCTAGAATTGGAAAAGAGGGTAAGGGCTTTTCAGCTTCCGCTGGCATCATGTTCTACGCTTGCTAACTGAAGTGGTTTAACGTTTCATGGTCTAGTTCGCTGCCAAATACGCCCCACTGTACGAACGTCGTGCTGCTATCATTGCTGGAAAGCTTGAACCAACCGACGATGAAATTCGTGCCGGTCAAGCCATTGACGAAGACGAAGATGATGAAGATGAGGCCAGGATTACTGAGCTCAACAATGAGTCCGGAGAGGGTATTGCTGGTATCCCAGAGTTCTGGTTGACCGCTTTGAGAAACCACAGCGGAATCAGCGAGTTAATCACCGAGGCTGACGAGGAGGTAAGCTCTGTCGATACAGCATATTGATATTAGTAAATCAATTCATCTGATACGTGTCGACCCATTTTGAAATCTGTAGGCCCTCAAGTCCCTTACCGACATCCAGTTGTCTTACTTGTCTTCCACCTCTACTCCACCATCCAAGCCAGGATTCAGACTTTCCTTTGTCTTCGCCGAGAACGAGTTCTTTAGCTCTACCACCCTTGAAAAGACGTACTACTACCAGGAAGAGATTGGTTACGCTGGCGACTTCGTTTACGATAAGGCTGAGGGTTGCACCATCGCTTGGAAGGCTGACAAGGACCTTACCAAGACTATCGAAGTCAAGAAGCAGAGAAACAAATGCGAGTTCAGGTCTTTAATTTGCTTCAGTCGCGCTGGTTGCTAACCCATGTCTTTCGCTCGTCTCTAGCTACCGGAAAGACTCGTGTTGTCAAGAAGATTGTCCCAACGGATTCCTTCTTCAACTTCTTCAGCCCACCTTCTCCACCATCTATCGAAGATCTTGAGAACGGTGATGTAGACGAGTCTGAGCTGGAAGATCTCGACGAGAGACTTGAGCTGGATTACCAAATCGGTGAGGACTTGAAGGAGAGGGTCATTCCAAGAGCTATTGACTGGTCAGTTGCTTAAATATATACCCTCTACTTCAATTATTATCACTCATCCATCTTTTCCCCCTTTTGCCCTTCTGCCACAGGTTCACTGGAAAGGCTATTGAATACGAAGGCGATGAAGATGACGAGGGATCATTTGACGACGAAGATGATTACGATGAGGAGGAAGATGAGGAGGATGAGGAAGCTGCTCCAACTCAACAACAGTCCGAAGAGTAAGTTTCTCAATCAATTTTTTTATTTTATTTTCTTTACACAATTGGCTACTCTCCACAAGATTGCTGACTGCTCTTTTGAAAAGGTGTAAACAACAATAAATCTGCCCCATCAGATTCCATTTTGTACATTCTCAGTCCCTCGTTCTGCTTTACCAGATGCTGCTTCCCTTTTGTGAAGATGTTCTTATTATAATTTCCCACATGTTTCTTGCTTTTTGATGGGTCGAGCGCTTTGCTTTTTCTGATTCTCACTCTTGCAATGAATATCGTTTGAATCTTTAGTCACAGTGAAAGGCGTAAGGAGATGAAAGGGTGATAATATCAAGAGTAGGTAGAGTGATGCTATGCTAGTGTAGAGGTGATTGTGAATCCTATTCTGCTTGGACTGGAACTGTGTGTCGCCAACCCTCCACCTTCGCAGCCGCAGGTGGAGCCATATGAGGATGTTGACCAGGAGGCATCATTAATTGTGAACCGAAACTCCCTCCTGTGAATTGCGGTCTGATGAGAGACACTTGTGATGGGAAACCACTCATCCGCGGCATGCCCATCCCCACTCCCATCATCATCGACTGCCGAATCATGTTTTGTTGTTGAATCTGTTGCAGTCGAATTTGTTGCATGTACACCTGTTGTTGTTGTTGTTGATTCATCGCTGCTTGATATTGGTAAGGGTGCGTAAGTCCCAACGGGGTATCTTCGTCTTCGCCGCCGTCGTAAACAGCAGCATCTGGATGAGATACACCCAAAGGGCGTTCATCTTCGTCTTCGCTGTTGTCTTCATGAATCTGATTGTCACTGAGGTCGCTTGATCTAATAGCTTCTCCCCAAGAGACGGCTGGAGTCGATGAGGGTTGTACTGGTGGTTGGAGTAGTTGACCTTCTTTAAAACTTTCAGCAAACGACTGGCGGTGTGATACTGAAGTAGGGAGAACTGGGCCACGTTTGATATTATACTGTGTGGCTAAAGGCTCATCGTCTGACGAATCGTCACTAATTGGGGGAGTGCGGTGAGCCTTGGGAGGTGGTTTACTACTACGCTTAGGTGTAGTTTTTGAATCTTCTTCGTCGTCCGAAAACCAACCTTGTTGTTTAGTATTGGATCTATTTTTGGTCAAATCACTCTTTCCAGTCTCAAATGGCCTAGCTTCCCATTCTTCGTCAGACACATCTCCCGAAGCTTGGACTTGACGCCGGGCGGGAGATCGTTCAAATACAAGAGTGTTGATGCAGTAAGGAAGCGAGGCCGACCGAGGCGGTGTAGTTGGTTTGGGTTGTTGATCTTCGCCGGTGACTGGGGAATGAGTCGGTGGAAGTTGTTGGTCTGTGGATGGCGAGATAGGTTGGTAGGCCGAGAGGGTTTTACTTGAGCGGGCTTTGATGGTCATTTTGGACTTCCTCTTGTTAGTTTTCATTGTGTGACGTTCATCCTCTTCTACACGTTTTCTCTCCTCCTCTTCAGCCTGAATCTTGTCCAAGCGCGCTCTCTCCTTTGTCTCTCTCACCCAAAGTTCATCAACTCCATAAACCGACCGCCCGCGGGGGATTGAAGATGATTGAGTGTTATCTTCTGTTCCTGGATTAAGAAGAGTATTGGGACGGGCGGGATTTGGGCTTCTTTCACCAAACTCGTTGATATGGGATTCTTGAGAGACGGTTCGTGTCATCAT